>JAURVB010006869.1:0-66113 GCA_033002965.1 Piper betle
GTTGCCGGGTAAATGGGTAAGTGATACGGTTCATTTTACTAGTTTAAACGGTTAAATGGTATGGTTTACTTAACCGGGTAAAAATACTTAACCGGTTAACTAATACTTTCCACTTGACCGGGTAATTGATAATTAACCGGGTAGCGAGTAAATAATTTAAATAAATTCATGGATACCAATGTTCGATCCCACCGCGTCGAATATATATATATATGTATATATATATATATATATATATATATATATATATATATATATATATATATATATATATATATTCGGGTCTTTACAAAATAATATAATTAAATACAAATAAATAATAACATACATGTAGCGAGCAAATAAATAAATATATAAATATATACAATTTAGTAGACATAATAAGACTAATATTCATAAGTAAATATAATATTAAAAATAACAAATAATCATGTAAATGTTCAGCATATATGATAAACATATAAATAAAAAAACAATATTGAATAAGTAAATAAATAAATAAAAACACAAATAACATCAAAATATATTAAATAACATGAATATGCATCTAAACTAATGTAGAAGTTATCGACTTATAAAAAACAGTTGAAAACGGCCGAAAAAGGTTGAAAATGAGCTGAACTGAACCGAACCAAGCAACAGTGTTGGGCTGGCTAGTTATACACATACACAGGCTCGAGCATGACCACAGACATGAATAGGGGAACAGGACTTAGGCAGGCAGACTCAAACGCAAGATAGCAAATGCGAACACAAGTATATGGGTCTGACAGGGCGGGTGGAGCCCATCTCAAGGAAAAGGAGCATGATGGTGGTGGCAATCGGGATCGACGGCCCATGAGACAAGGAGCATGATGATGGTGGCAATCAGCAAAGTCTGGCCATTGGCTAGCAAGAAAATGGTAGGAAATAGGGCGAAATCAGTACAGGTGCGGCGGCATCACAGACGGTGATCGTGGGTAGTCTCAAAATGGAGATCTCCACAAGATGAGGCTATGTGGGCTGTCGGATTAGCTGGGGATGGCTCGCTGGCTCCAAAAAACTTCTTCAATGGTGGCGGCAATGGTGGAAATTGGCGATAAAGACTCAGTCGCCGGTGGCAACTATGTCGGTGCCAATGGTCTTGAGAAGTACGGATAGAAAGCTAGGCGCAAGGCTGTCATTGTAAAACCCTGAAAAAAATAATTAGGTTATTTCATTTACGGTTTTGTAAATCTTAGAACAAACAGTAAATATTATTTAAGTAAATTAATTCTTGAAAAAATTTAATAATGTAAATTATCGATTTTGACCTTTAGCATATCAGTATAATGATATTTATAATATTTTTACGATTTAACATCCATTCGTATTGAATTAATAATTACTTTTTAACTTCACATTTTCACACAAATGACTTTTTGAATTCCACAAATATTTATAAAATTTAACGTAGTGACTTCTTGAATTCCACACATAATCTTCTATATAAAGGAGAGTTATGTTGATGTTAAATAAAACATCCTCTCGATAGTTTGTGAGCATATTTGACTCACAAAGGGAAAATGATCGTGTGTCATAGTTACTGGTTCCTCATCACAAAACCAGGTTCATATAATTACTTGAAATGTTATATATTTTGATTTGGGAGTCTTGGTCAGCCTGAGTCCACATTTGATCACTATACACTGAGCGCAATTGGGGTCAAAGAATTGGCTCAGTCAGACATGGGGCCGCACCCTTAAAAGTTACTATGTGGGAGTCTTGGTCGGCATGAGCTCACATTTGACCACCATGCACCGAGCGCAACCGGGGTCAATGAATTGACTCACTCTGACACAAGGCAGCAAACCCTGAAAGATTAAATACCTGCCCACATGTCGAAAGGGGTGACAGGGCACAGTGGCGCAAGACGGCTCATTATGCGCTTGTGATACCGAGAGGACGAGTCAATGGGAAATATCGATAACTATAGGCCGAGGGCCATGTAGCGTGTATGCGCATACATGGGATTGTAGCTTGATGGGTGGCCACCCTCCGAGCATATTAAGAGCTCAGTATAGGCTCATAACCACTAAAAGATGTAATTTAGATGTTGTGGAATATATTAATTATTTCTTGTAATTATACGACTTAGTGTTTTTTTCACTAATGGGAAATTGCCTCCGCAGGTATGAACATAGAAGAATGGGTAGAGTCGGGATAGGTGGAGGACTCTATTATTAGACTATTCTTTCCTCGAGAGTGTATGCATGGAAATGGGATTTTGGTTCAGTTCATGGGGCTTAGATTATTCCGAGCATTTGTATATTAAATTTATTGTTATGGATTTATTTAAAATCTTGAAAATTAATAGAAAATTAATTTATGAGACACTTAGTTTCATATAGTAACACTTGGCTCGTGGCTCAGAACGGATGGGTCATTATAGGTGGTATGAGAGATATGTTTCCCACAGAACCATGCAAATCAATCATTACCTTGTTGAAAGTCTAAGAGTACACTGTCCCAAGGGTAAAATTTCTTTTATATACGAATTGATTATTCATTTATAGAATTTATTTTTATTATTTTAGATGGTAAATAATTATGGGTGCGCCACTTATGTGTCATGCAAGGTGCACGTGACGCTTAAGCCAATGAGCATATATGGGATGCCTTTACAATCAGAGGTGTTATCTAGGTAGTATGGGTGGTATGGGACACCTGTACGATATGAATAATCGTGTCACGGGACAGTGCGCCACGCAGTATCAACCCCCTCTGTTTTGCCACACTGAATCAACCCCTTTGGTTTTGACGCACCACCTCGGGTCACCCAGGGAAGAGTCGAGCAGGTGGTCCCCAGAGGTTGTTGCCGTGGTTGGTGGTCGGTGGGAATGCAAGCAGGGTGGGTGGCAGTGGGTGGCCTTGAAAGAAAGGAGAGGGGGAAGGAAAGGTGGTGGTGGCAAGGCTGCGACAGCACTGGCTGGTGCCATTGCTGGCTGCAGGGGGCAACCGACGGCGAGGTTGCCGGCGGTCGGTGGCATGGCAAAACAGGAAAGGAAAAATAGAGTCACCGGCAAAATAGGGGAGGGAGGAGGAAATGGGTAGGGGTAGTTTTGTAATAAAATTTTGACTCGCTCCTGACTTGACTCAATATTACGAAATAGATCCCGAAAAATAAAAAAATATTATCAAATATCCTAAAATAAAATAATCAATTTCTAATAGATTATGTTATCTTGTGGTATTTTAATCTATGTTTTTTATATTTTTCGGGATTTATTTCATAATATTAACTAGAGTCAAGATCGAGTTAAGTTTTATTACCAAACTACCCCTCTCAAAAAATATGAAAAAATAGGGTAAAATACCATAAAATAAAATAATCCATTAAAATTCAATTATTTTATTTTATGGTATTTTCCTGTATTTTTTAATATTTTTTCAGGATTTATTTCGTAATACTAACTTAAGTGAGGACCGAGCTAAATTTTTATTATACAAAATTAACCCACTCCCGACTCAAGATATTGTTACAAAATAAATTAAAATATATAATTGTAAAATAATTTTATAATAAAAGCTTGACTTGCTCTTAAAGTCATCAATAGGCAATCACTGGCGGTCAGGTGGCGCAGCAAAACATTGATGGAAAAAATAGACTCGCCGGCAAAAATAGGGGAGGGAGGAGGAAATGGGCAAGGGTAATTTCATAATAAAAATTTAACGTCGCTTCCGACTCGTGTCAATATTACAAAATATATCCCAAAAAATATAAAATATATAATAAAATAACATAAAATAAAATAATCGAGATTAATGGATTATTTTATTTTATGGTATTTTACTCAATTTTTTTTCATATTGTTTGAGATTTTTTTCATAATATTGACACGAGTTTTAAAAGGAAATGGGTAGAGGTGAGTTTTTAATAAAAACTTAACTCGATCCCCACTAGTGTCAATATTACGAAATAAATCCCAAAAAATATTTTCAAAATTCAGGAAAATATTAGAAAATAAAAATATAGAATTAAAATGGATTATTTTATTTTGTATGGTATTGTTACCCAATTTTTTTTCATATTTTTCGAGAGGGGGTAGTTTTAAAAATAAAAACTTGACTCGGTCCCAACTCGTGTCAATATTACAAAATAAATCTCAAAAAATATGAAAAAATGAGTAAAATATCAGTAAAATAAAATAAGCCATTAGAAATAGATTATTTTATGTTCTGTTATTTTACTATATTTTTTATATTTTTTTGGAATTTATTTCTTAATATTAACTCTAGTAAGGAGCGAGTAAAGTTTTTATTATGAAATTGCCATCGAGATCATTTTTGCCCCCAACGATCGTCCCCTCCTTTGTCTTTGCCACTCCACCCTGACCTCTGGCAACCGCCACCCGCCGTCACCTACACCACCGTCAGCCAACGTCGCCATCGCCTCCCCTCTTTCCCCTTCTTTCTCTTCCCCTTACCCTATTCACCGCGCCCTACTCTGTTTCATGGAGCGTTGTCGGCCTCGGCACGAGCTGGTTGCCTTCGATGCCGTCGTCTTGTCATCAACCATCCCTTGTCAGTTGCCAACCTTCCATCCAACTTGAGGTGCGACGCGGCGGGTGCCGTTAGCAGGCCAGCAGGCATGGCAACTGGCACAGTGAGCGGGCATGGAACCGGCACAGCGAAGGCGGGTGCGGCGGGTGGGCAGGATGGTAGGGGTGGGGGGGCGTTGGAAAGCGGGGCTCGGCGGGGGGAAGTGCGGCTACAGAGACGATACGGGGGGGAGTATGCATTACTCAGCCGTTGGATTCAATCCAACGGCTGTAATAAAATGGAGCACGGTTGTGCTCCATTACAACATTCTTTTTTCCACTTATAATATATATATATATATATATATATATATATATATATATATTGCATATACCCATAAGTGGGTCCCAATAGACCATGAGTTGTCTAACGTTCTGATCATGACACATGGCAAGATAAGAGCCGCACAGATCGGCCCCACCTTTTACCCATCAATTTTCAGTGATTTTATTCCCATGTTTGGAGTTTTACACCCTTAACGTCGTTGCCACATCAGCTCACTGCCAACAAGTTCCCAGTCTTCCCCTGCCACCAGATTGGCACCCCTATGACCAACTCACGACCAGTTATTGTTCCATACCTCTCAAGACCTCCACTGTCACCGCAGTCGTCGTCGGTGACCGCATTTCGCAGTCATTTTCCACCACCACAACAGCCATTTGAACCGTTTTCTCAGCACCGGTGAGCCACCTCAAGCTGATTTGACATCCACAAATCTTCATCTTGCCGAGATTTTCATATTGAGATGGCGATTCCACCCTTTCCGGCTGTTTTCCGGCCAGCCGCGGCTGAACTCATCTAATCACCACCATCATCTTCCTCATCCCCTCGGCCGTTGATCCTGACAAGCGGCAACCACAGCCATGCCAGCTTCAGTGTTTTTCTGGCAATGGGTGCCAGTAGCCCCCTTGGACCCATTTGCCCATGGTCGCATCCGTCCACCCACATTCGCATCCGCCAGCCCGAGTCTTGCTCACCATTTCATGTCTATGGTCATGCCTGAACCCGTGTCCACATCCAGCTACCCGGCCAGCACTCTTGCTTGATTCGGCTGAGTCGACTCGGCTTGACTAGACTGAGTCGACTCGCCAGGGTTGACTTGGATCAGTCATCTTTGTCTGTTTTTCAACCGTTTTCTGTATTTCTAGAACCCCTTTATTAGTTTAGATACATATTTACATTATGTAAATACTGTGGGAAAAATAATAATAATAATAATAATAATTGGATGCGGGCGTGGTCTCCAAAGACTGAACGAGGTCCGGAAAGGACCGAACGAGGTCCGGAAAGGACCGAACGAGGTCCGAAAAGGACCGAACGAGGTCCGGAAAGAACCGAACGAGGTCCGGAAAGAACCGAACGAGGTCCGGAAAGGACCGAATGCGGTCTGGGAAGGACCGAGCGTGTTATATTCTTTACTCGATTAATTCTACCCGATTAATTATTTACCAATTTTTTATTTACCCAGTTACCCAATTAAGTGAAATACGGGTGCTTTCACGTACCCTAGCTGTAACGACCCGCCCGAACCGGACCGGGTGTTACTTAAAAATATAATTGATGTAATGGTAATATTCCAGAACATGAACTGAAATATAGCAACTAGTCTTACAACATATAATATAAATCATAACAATAAATCATGTTCTCTAAAATTTAAAATAACTATCCCACAGTCTCGGACCGTTTCCCATAGCCATATTTATAACACAAGAGAATAATAAGGAAGTCCAACTTTATTATTGATTCACCATACCTAGGTTGGTAAAAGAACCACCAACCACACTTCCATTCTTTAGTCCCAAAGCTGCTCACCTGCAGAGGCAATTCTGCGTTAGTGATAAAACCACTAAGCCGTATAATTAAATGAAACAAGTCAATAAAATCCCTATTATCATTTCACCCATTTTTTATTATAGTTTCACAAGTCTTTTAGTCATTATCTCTCAAGTCATTCTGAGATTAGTAATTTGTCTCTCAGGTCATTCTAAGATTAGCAAAAGTCGACACCCAGCTCATTCTGAGATTAGGTAGTCTCCCAATGCATTTTGAGATTAGTCATGGTCTCCCAGTTCATTCTGAGATTAGAAATAGTCACCTAGCTCATTTTCAGATTAAGTGGTCTCCCAATTCATTTTGAGATTAGTCATGGTCCCCCAATTAATTTTGAGGTTTACAATTGTCTCCCAGCTCATTCTGAGATTAGGTGACCCCCCAATTCATTTTGAGGTTAGTCAAGGTCTCCCAGTTCAATCTAAGATTAAAAATTGTCTCCCAGCTCATTCTGAGATTGAAAACATTTCCAGCTCATTCTGAGATTAGGTGGCCTCCCAATTCATTGTGAGATTAGTCATGGTCCCCCAATTCATTTTGAGGTTTAAAACGTCTCCCAACACATTCTGAGAATTGGTGGTCCCCCAATTCATTTTGAGGTTAGTCATGGTCTCCCAGTTCAATCTGAGATTAAATTTTGATCTCCCAGTTCATTCTGAGATTAGAAAATGTCTCCTAGCTCATTTTAAGATTAGGTGGCCTCCCCATGTCAGACTGAGTCAATTCCTTAACCCCGATTGCATTATAGCACATGGTGGTCGAATCTGGGTTGAGGCCGACTAGAGGCTGCCAACAAGGGAAGGTACAATATTTCAAATGTTTATACAGACAATACAACATTCCAATTAATTATAAGCACACACATAGTAACACACATAGTAATTTTAAAGGGACGAGCCCTCATGTCGGACTAAGGTCAATTCCTTGACCCCGATTTCGTTATAGCGCACGGTGGTTGAATCTGGGCTCAGGCCGACCACGGCTACCAACAAGGGAAAGTACAACATTTCAAATGATTATACGGACCTGGATATTTTGAACTCGTAGCTACAACAAATCATCCTAATCTGAACGAGAATATAAAATTTCACATAAGTATAATTTTATTCGACTAGGAATGCATGCAACTAAATATCTAATATATATATATATATATATATATATCATTTTCAAAAATATTAAATATTAAATTATCAACAAATCTAGTGACATAATTAATTATTCCAGTGACATAATCCTGTAAATCCTACTTCACATTTTAAATTTATTATCTAAATCATAATTAATACCTAACAATTGATAAAATTATTATTACTAATAAACAAGTATTTAATTTTCCTTTGCGATAATAATTACTTAACCCCAATCTTGATGATTTATTTTACGGTTATAATTTTTTAATCGCTACTATTATTTATACCAATTTAATTAATTAAGTTGATAGATTCAATTATTTAAAATAATTTGTATTATTCAAAAATATTATTAATACAATTATTTTAAGATTATTCGACTCAATAAAGTTTCAAACTTTATTTATTTTCATTATTCTATTTAGGTTCGGCACTAGTGATTGCTACCCGACTATAGTTTAATAACTCATTTTCTACATTACTTATTCGTTATGAAAGTAATCATTTTATTTACCTAATATTAAATTTAATAAGGTAAAGGTAAAATCTTTATTTTATTAATCACTTATAACTGTCCGATTTATTATTAACCGTTTATCATTACCGTATTTTTATTACTTATGTCCATGTCAACTTCGTCCAATAATTAATTAGTTTAGTAACTTTAACCCATAACTCATTAAAATAATTATTTTTAAAGATTTATTACAAGTTCGAATTGTTTCTAACTCGAGTCGGTATCAAGTCAGGTGTTATTTACGAGTTGGTATTATTATTTAACCGAGCTGTATCAAGTCAAGTATTATTTACAAGTTTGCCACCCTAGGTAATTATTTTCCTTCTTCTTCTTCTTCTCTGGCATGCTCTGTTCCCGACTCCAGGCGCCCACCAGCCGTATTTTAGAATCAAGGAAGAAGAGGGAGATAAAAAGAATAGCTAAGCAAGGAAAGAAGACACCCCGTCAAAGGAGAATGCGAATGAAGGCTACGGTGGAGGACGTCCTTTATAAAATGAAATGATGGCTAAGGTTTGTGGAAAGACACCAACACCCATATTTTATTCCTTTAACTGGGTAAACTTAACCGGGTAGAGAAAATAATATAATTAATATTAATTCTCTAACGTTCGATCCTTCCTTGCCCGGGTCGAATATATTAATTTTTTCCCACGATTTTTACAATCTCCCCAACTTGAGAATATTTCGTCCCCGAAATATCATTACAGGCAACAGAACAATTACGATTAACTTTCTTTATTTCTTCGGGATCAATTCATGCCGCTACAATTATACAACTCCTATGCCACAAACAGCCTTGGGTATTTCCTTGTCATTTCTTGTTCAGTCTCCCATGTAGCTTCTTCTGACTCCTGATTCTACCACAATACTTTTACCAAAGGAATTTCCTTGTTCTTCAGAGTCTTTATTTCTCTTGCCAGGATACGGATTGGCTTTTCCTCGTAGGTTAAATTTGATTGTAGCTCTAAGACTTCAAAATTTGTGATGATATGATCCTCATGCCCTACATACTTCTTTAGCATTGACACATCGGAAACATTGTGTACTCCAGCTAGGCTTGGTTGCAATGCTAATCTATATGCACAACTCCCAACTCGATCCAGGATTGGAAACGGTCTTATGAATCTTGGCTTCAACTTCCCTGATAATTTAAATCTAATCACCCCTTCGTAGGAGATGTCTTTAGGTACACAAACTCCCCAACTTGGAACTCTAGGTCCTTCCTTCAAGTATCAGCATAACTCTTTTGTCGATTCTGAGCTGGCTTAAGTCTTTGCTGAATGAGTTCCACCTTTTCAGTTGCATCCCTCACCATCTCTGGCCCGACTATAACTGCTTCGGTAGACTCCAACCAGCACGATGGAGAACTACAGGGCCTACCATATAAGGCTTCATATGGTGCTATCCCTATACTGTCTTGGTAAGAGTTATTGTAGGTGAATTTCAGGCAAGACTAAGTGTTTCTCCCACTCACCCCCCAGTCAAGAATGCAAGCTCTTAACAAATCATCCAAGGTTTGAATAATCCTCTCACTCTGACCATCAGTTTGGGGATGATATGTTGTACTCAACTTAATTTGAGTTCCCATGGCTTTTTTGAAAAGCTTCCCAGAAATGTGAGGTGAATAGGGGATCGCGGTCGGAGACTATCTCCTTTGGAATCCCATGCAATTTGACAATATTGTCAACATATAATCTTGCCAGGTATTCCACCATTCTCATTGATTTCTTGGAGATGAAGTAGCTGCCTTAGTTACTCGGTCCACAACTACCCATATGGAGTCATGCTTCCTGTGAGTTTTTGAGAGCTTTGAAATAAAATCACATGTGACACACTCCCATTTTCACATTGGTATTTCTAACGGTTGCAATAGTCCTCCAGGTAGTTTATGTTGGGCTTTAACCTATTGCAATAGTCAACACCCAGCTCATTCTGAGATTAGAAAATGTCTCCCGGCTCATTCTAAGATTAGATGGTCTCCCAATGCATTTTGAGATTAGTCATGGTCTCCAAGTTCAATTTGAGATTAGAAATCGTCTCCCAGCTCATTCTGAGATTAGGTGGTCTCCCAATTCATTTTGAGATTAGTCATGGCCCCCAATTCATTTTGAGGTTAGTCATGGTCTCCCAGTTCCTTCTGAGATTAGAACATGGTCTCCAGGCTCATTCTGAGATTAGGTGGCCCCCAATTTATTTTGAGATTAGTCATGGTCCCCCAATTCATTTTGAGGTTAGTCATGGTCTCCTAGTTCCTTCTGAGATTAGAACATTGTCTCCGGGCTCATTCTGAGATTAGGTGGTCCCCCAATTTATTTTGAGATTAGTCACGATCCCCCAATTCATTTTGAGGTTAAAAATCGTCTCCCAGCTCATTCTGAGATTAGGAGGCCCCCAATTCATTTTGAGGTTAGTCATGGTCTCCCAGTTCTATCTTAGATTAGAAATTGTCTCCCAGCTAATTCTGAGATTAGAAAACATCTCCCAGCTCATTATGAGATTAGGTGGTCTCCCAATTTATTTTGAGATTAGTCATGGTCCCCCAATTCAATTTTATGTTAAAATCGTCTCCCAGCTCATTCTGAGATTAGGTGGTCCCCCAATTCATTTTGAGGTTAGTCATGGTCTCCCAGTTCAATCTGAGATTAAAAATTGTCTCCAAGCTCATTCTGAGATTAGAAAATGTCTCCCAGCTCATCCTGGCTTTAGGTGGTCTCCCAATTCAATTTGAGATTAGTCATGGTCCCCTAATTCATTCTGAGGTAAAAATCGTCTCCTAGCTCATTCTAAAATTAGGTGGTTCCCCAATTCATTTTGAAGTTAGTCATGGTCTCCCAATTCAATCTGAGATTAAAAATTGTCTCCCAGCTCACTCTGAGATTTGAAAACGTCTCCGAGCTCATTCTGAGATTAGGTGGTATCCCAATTAATTTTGAGATTAGTCATGGTCCCCCAATTCATTTTGTGGTTAAAAATCGTCTCCCAGCTCATTCTGAGATTAGTGCCGAAAAAGGCTACTAATTTGGAAAAATATAACATTTCATATAGTTATACAAGTTTGAGAAAATATAAATTTCTAATAATTATACGGACAATACAATATTTAAATTAATTATAAGCACACACTAGTAACACACATAGTAATTTTAAAAGTGCTGCCCCATGTCGGACAGAGTCAATTCCTTGACCCCGATTGTGTTATAGCGCATGGTGGTCGAATCTGGGCTCACACCGACCAGGGCTGCCAACAAGGGAAAATACAACATTTCAAATGATTATACGGACAATACAACATTCCAATTAATTATAAGCACACACATAGTAATCTTAAAGGGGCGGCCCCATGTTGGACAGAGTCAATTCCTTTACTCCGATTGCGTTATAGCACATAGTCGTCGAATCTGGGCTCAGGCCGACCAGGGCTACCAACAGGAAAGTACAATATTTCAAATGATTATACGGACCTGGATATTTTGAACTCGCAGCTGCGACCAATGATCCTAATCTGAACGACAATATAAAATTATACATAAGTATAATTTTATTCGACTAGGAATGCATGCAAATAAATATCTAGTGTGTGTATATATATATATATATATATATATATATATATCATTTTCAAAAATATTAAATATTAAATTATCAACAAATCTACTGAGATAATTAATTATTCAAGTGACATAATCATGTAAATCCTACTTCACATTTTAAATTAATTATCTAAATCATAATTAATACCTAACAATTTATAAAATTATTGTTACTAATAAACAAGTATTTAATTTTCCTTTGCGATGATAATTACTTAACCCCAATCTTGATGATTTAGTTTACGGTTATAATTTTTTAATCGCTACTATTATTTATAGCAATTTAATTAATTAAGTTGATCGATTAAATTATTTAAAATAATTTGTATTATTCAAAAATATTATTAATACAATTATTTTAAATTATTCGACTTAATAAAGTTTCGAACTTTATTTATTTTCATTATTCTCTTTAGGTTTGGCGCTATTGATTGCTACCTGACTATAGTTTAATAACCTATTTTCTACATTATTTACTCGTTATGAAAATAATCACTTTATTTACCTAATATTAAAGTTAATAAGGTAAAGGTAAAATCTTTATTTTATTAATCACTTATAACCGTCCGATTTAATTTAGTTGTTTTTATTACGTTGATTAATTATCGACCGTTTATCATTACCATATTTTTATTACTTATGTCCATGTCGACTTCGTCAAATAATTAATTAGTATAGTAGCTTTGACCCATAACCTATTAAAATAATTATTTTTAAAGATTTATTTCGAGTTCAAATTATTTTTAACTCGAGTCGGTATCGAGTCAGGTGTTATTTACGAGTTGGTATTATTATTTAACTTGAGATGTATCGAGTCAAGTATTATTTACAAGTTTGCCACCCAAGGTAATTATTTTCCTTTTCTTCATCTTCTCCGGCATGCTCTGTTCCCGACTCCAAGCGCCCTCCAGTCGCCGCCGCCGCCGCCGCCAACCACCTCTGGCCCTGTCAATCGTCGCCGACTAGCCCTGCTATGCCGTTGCGGTGTCGCCCCGGCCAACTCCGGCCGTCTTCCAGCCGCGGCGATGCCCGCATCGCTTGCCTAGCGGCCCGCTCACGTCGGCGATTCCACCACCGGCGAGCGTCGCCGCCTCAATTGGGTGGTCACCTCGTCACCCTTGACCACCTATCTGCGACCACTAATCTACCTTCCCCGGCCATGGGTAAATATTATATATTTTAAACGCTTAACACACCCCCAAACATAACTTTTGCGCGTCCCGAGCAAAATATCATAACAAACAAAATTTTACTACACAAAAATACTTAGTCCCAATTTTATTCTCATATGATTCTCAATCAAACTATCCAGAGTCAACAAGATGTCAATCAAATTAGAAATTCCCTTTCATTAATCACAACGAAAAGAAAGCTCTCTGTGTATGTGTGATAGTCCACTGGCTTATCATTCTCATCTACAACCAAGAGAATACAATCAAGCACATGCTTAAATATGTTCACCTTTCGCTCCCATCTCCACTAATATAGGTAATGCCAAATAATGGAATCAATAGGTCTTTATAGGTTGTAACGGGGCCAAGGGCTAGGGACCAAAAATCGGATAAATAAGATAGAAAAATCAGATGCTAATATGCACCCTAGAATTAAAAATCATTTCTAAATCCTGACATATATGTACAACAAATCCCCAAGCAATATGACACAAACTTCCTTAAATGTAGTATCAAGTTGACCCAATATAAGAACTAACTTTGCTTTGATTTTCCATTGACTACCAGTTGCTTTTTTTTTTCTTTTATTTCAAACCAGTGGAAGCCTATTGCTTCATCTTGTGTTTACTGGTGGAGGATCATTGCCTCATCTTTTCTTTTCTTTCTTTTTCAATTTCTTCTTCTTTTTCTTTGTTTCTTCTTCTTTTTTTTTTACAAAGCAAAGTGTCAGGTAAGTCCACACTATCTACTCAATCACCACTCTATAACACGCAATGCCTTCCCTCTATACTACTCAAAGTTTCATCCCTGTTAGAATTTAGAACGATTTCAAAACACTAGGGTGTTAGGACTCAAGTAGCAAGATATATTTTCAATAAAAAGGCCAAGGCTAAAATAAGGGTAATCAAACAAATATGTATAATAAAGGCCATGAAATTATGTACATAGGATAATTTATATTAGGTAGGCTTGAAGAAAGGCCCAGACTCATCAAAAGAAATGCCTATATCATTTTCCATCAACATGGCAAGCCAAATATTTCGCCTCGAAAGTCGCTAGGGCAAATTCTAAAAGTCATGACCATCATGTACAATCCTTATTGCAAAACATTCATTGAAATCATCTAAACCAAAGGATTGTGAAAATAATATAAGGTAGAGAACCAACTCTCAAATGTAATCTTTTACTCAGTTCATCCCTCATATCAATTAATCAAGTTTTCTCAAGAAAAGTAAGACTAATTCACATGTATCTATCATTGAACCAAGAGACTAAAATACTATTGCATAATAAAATTTTTACACTAAACTACACTATATATATGTATATCTAAATCTAAACATGAGTCAAGCATGAACAATATGCATAAAATTAAGGCATCACCCCCAAACTTAAACTAAACATTGTCCTCAAAAATAAAAATAAAGAAAAATAAGTGAAAGAGAACTCCCTCATATCAATTAGTTGGTGGATGATTATCATGAATAACTGAATTTGGACTTGACCCATGCTTCATTGACTTTAAATGATCGATCCCCTTGTTCAGTCTTAATTTCAATTGCACCATATGGAAAAAACTTCTGTCTAGGAGAAAATGACCAGCAACCACACCAGATGCCATGTTTGTCTGCTATAGTCCAAGCAATAGCTGACTTGTGATCTTTAGTATTCTAATCAGCTTCTCTTTCTGCAATATAGTTAGCTCTGAAGATATAATAATAGGAAGAGTGTCATCAAGCCCTAAGAAATATACCTGAGATGTTTTGGAAGTTGCTTTAGCTCCAAAATAGGTGGTACTTCAACTGATGGCAGCAATTTGTGGAATGGTAGATCTAAAGGTTCCACAACTCTAAATCTTCTAGGCAAGATTGGTTGTGAATCTAATACTTTAACCATTTCTTCCACATCAATATCTTCTTCACAAAGAGAATTTATGGCTTTATGTAATGAATCACTCAACTGATCCCCTTTGTACATTATTTTATCACTTAGTTCAATTCTAGAACAATCATATGTTGCATCCGGGCAATTCATGGATTTAAAAATGTTGTATGTGACATAATCGTTGTTTACCCTAAGCGTAAGTTTTCCGGTGGCTACGTCGATCAGTGTTCTCCCCGTTGCCAAGAAACCTCTCCCGACAATGAGTGGTATATCATCATTCCTTCCTTCCATTTCAAGCACTACAAAATCTGCAGGAAAGATAAACTTGTCAACCTTTATTAAAACATCTTCAATGACTCCTTTAGGATATACCAATGATCGGTCAGCCAACTGAAGTGTGATGTTGGTAGGAGCAATATCCTTGATTCCTAACCTTTTGAAAACAGAAAACGGCATAAGATTAATGCTAGAACCTAAGTCATATAAAGCATTACAATGAACATTTCCTCCAATTGAACATGGAATCACAAATTTTCCTGGGTCTTTTATCTTAGGAGGTAGTTTTCTTTGGAGGACAGCACTACATTCCTCTGTCATGGCTACAACTTCATTGTCATATACTCTCCTTTTCTTTGCTAGAATATCCTTCAAGTATTTTACATAACTAGGCATCTGTTCAAGTGCTTCAGCAAAAGGTATGTTAATTTGTAATTTCTTAAATATATCTAGAAATTTTTTGAAATATTTTTCATCACTTTGTTTCCTCAATCTAGAAGGAAATGGTACCTTTTCTTCGACCTCATCTATAAGTACTTCATCTTTTTCTTTCCCTTTGCTTCCGAGTAAGCTAACCAATGTATTGGGTTCACGTTCGTTGCTTGGCTTATCATCTTGTTCCCTAACTTCATTGGGTTGAGCTGGTTCTTGTAAAGTAATACCACTCCGGGTTGTTATAGCTTTGCAATGCTCTTGACCATCATTCCTTGGTTGTTCTGGTTGGCTAGGAAGTACACCCTTGGGTCGCTCACTAGGTTCCTTGTTTAATTGCACCATAACTTGTTGCATAAACTGTTGTTGTTGTTGTTGCTGATTCTGCATGAATTGTTGCATAGTTTGTTGCATCGTTTGTTGCATGGAATTGAACATTTGGATCAAATCCGGTTGTTGTTGTTGCTAAAAGAAAGTGAAGGAGGTCAATAATGCTGTGATGGTGGTGGTGGATTATTGGGAACAGCAGCCGATTGTGAAGAATTATTCCATGAAAAATTGGGGTTATTGTGCCAACCCACATTGTAGGTGTTGGAATAGGGATTGTTGTTCCAATTATAGTTGCCTACGTAGTTAACTTGATCTGTTGCACATTGACCTGTAAAATGTCCTTGTCCACACCATTCACACCTTGGTTCTACAGCCTTAACCTGTCTCTGTATATTAAGAATTTGAACTTGATTAGTTAAAGCACTGACCTGAGCAGATAAAGCAGTAAGTGCATCTAATTCTAAAACTCTGGTAGTCCTCCATGAATGCATGGCTTCTTCCTCTATTGGTTCTTGTGCTCTTCTTCTAGCGGCACATAAGTTTCTCAAGTCCTTTCAATCTTTGAATCACAAGAAGACAAGGGTGACCGTACTAATAGACAAATGATAATAAATAATAGAAGGAAGAAGACAATGATATAGTTTCTTTTTTCCGCTTTTTGAAAAATAATCAGACACTAAAATCTAAAAAGAAAGGAAAACACTCAAAATTCTAATCCTAAATTAATTAAGAAAATTCGATCTCCCGGCAACGGCGCCAAAAACTTGTTCGAATAATTTTAATGACATGCAAGTATACACGGTCGAAACAAGTAATATAATGATAAATTAGAGTATCGTTCCCACAGAGAGATGAATTTCCTTAAATTAATTAAAGAAAATAAAATTAAGAACAAAACAGAAATAATTGACTTAACTAAATCTAAATAATAACTTTAAATAAAAGAAGAATTTAAAATGATAAAATTCATTCTAGAGTTGAATTTCCCTTAACATGAATTTAATCTTCATCAAATCTTACTCTTATCTTTTATTCCCTCAGATTGTCGATCTAGGATAATTATAGGACATGGTGGCTCCCGCTCCTTCATGCTTCTATTATTTTGCCTCAATTTCTACCTCCCGATGATAATTGATTAATCAACAAAATAATACATTAAGATTTGCCTTACAATCGCATACGGTGTTGTGTATCTTCCGACCACAACGACAAACAAGTCAAAAGACTCGTCGTATGATGAATTATCAATGACTAATCTAATTAATTTCTCCCGAAATCTAATTAAACCTCATGATCTAAGAAATAGGTGATCAATCTACTCTTAGCATTAAGAACATGATAATTTAAACAATCCGATTGAATAAAAAAATAAGAGGTTGAAATGAATTCAATTAAATCATGTTAAGTTCCATTCTTCTCTAGAACGAAATATAAGACTACTCCATAATAAAAATAGAAAACATTATAAAGAAGAAACTAATTTTTATTATAAAAGAAAAAGGAATTACAAAAACTAAAACTACTTCTTCTACTATACTCTGAAGCCAAGAGATGAGATATGATAACAACAAATGACCACCCATTTATATAGAAGTGGAGATACAAGAATTCGAAGAGGGTGTTCACAAATCGACGTAATCTAATTAATTATAATGTCCCTTTAAGTTTCCAACTGTTCGACTCCATTGAACACCATACATTGTAGCCATTGGGTGGCGCCAAGTGTCATGACCAATCAAATCCAAAGCTTAATTTATTCATCTTTTCTGCATTAAACATCAAAGTTAGCATATAATAAAATATTAATTAACTAAAATAATAAAGTAAAATATTACTTAATTAATAATGTTTATACCCGGGAAGTACAAAATCATATTAAAAACATGGGTAAATATTATATATTTTAAACGCTTAACAAGGACCTAGAGAAAAGTGCCCTAAGGGTACACACAATTGACCTGTCACATTGATGAGGATCAGGGAGACATGGGTAGATGTTAGGCTGTATACCACCCATCGACATAGTTTTTTCTGATGTAGCCCAAACTAGTACCCTACAATATTTTAGAATACTTGCTTGAGCACCCAGTTGAGCCTTAGGGGTGAACTATGGTTTTTCCCACCGTGTGGTCATTGCATTTAAGTCCCCATAGTTTGGAGTGACCCTACAAGCCAATCTAGCTAAATGACTCGAGCATGTATGGTCAATCCAGCTGAATGATTCTAGTCAGTATGACCTATTTCACCAGATGACTTGACCACGTGTAGTCTATCCAGCCAGATTAGTAAGGAGCTAGTGAGCTTCGTCAGTGTTTAGAGTTTCAGCTACATGTTGGTCCATGTGCAGCTAGTTTTTGAGGGAGAGCTACCAATTTGCCAATGAAATGACATGTTCAGTTAAGTCCTCCGATTGCAATTGATGTGAGCAATTCTGAGAATGAAATTTTAAAAGCAAGAGAGGCTATAAACCCAGCTTTAGGTTAGGGGCCTAGATGGTCGTATGAACATGTTATGATGGCTGAGTATGCCCAATATGCAAATGATTGTTTCAATTGTGATATAATAGAGCATGAGTTATTACTGTATACACAAGGTATACACAAGTTTTCAAGGGTTAGCTAGGGTTTTAGGCCTAGATCTAGACCATTGCAGCATTTAGTATTCATTTGAGATTTTCAGGATATCTCATTTACATGCAACATATGAAGGATTTCGGATCACCAGATTCCCCTTGTGGGCCCAACTTAATTTGAGTTAGAGATTTTCACCAAATTGAGTTAAGGGTTCGAGGCCATTTTAGCCTTTTTGCCTTAATTCCTGTCTATAAAGTCACTTTTAGGACACAAAGTCAGCTTTGACTTTAGACGGTCTCGGTCCAAGCTTGCCATCCATATACATATTGCATATACCCATAGGTGGGCCCCACTAGGCCACGAGTTGTCGGATGTTCAGATCGTGCCACATGACAAGATTAGAGCCATCCACATCAGCCCTGACTTCACCTAGTTATTTTCAGAAATTTTCGCCCATTTTCAAAATTTTCCACCCTTAGTGCCACTACCACATCGGCTTGTGGTCGGCAAGTCTCTGGGTCTCCCCCAACCACCGGACTAGCACCCCGATTACCCACCTCACGTCTTTCTTTCTATCCATACCTCTCACGACCACCCGCGATGGCGTAGACGCAGCCAACAATGGCATTTTTGCAACCGGTTTCCACTGCCGCCGCTGTCAATGAGCCAACTTTAGCCAATACGACCACCCATACAACTTCATCTTGCCGAGATCTTTATTTTGAGACTACCCATAATCACCGCCGTGGCCTCTATCACCACCGCATCTAATGGCAATTCAGTCCTTCCAGACCGTTTTCCAGCCAGCCCGAGACCAGAGTCCACCAACTGCCACGACCACCATGTTCCTCATTGTTAGGGCCATCGATCCCAACTAGTGGTGACCCAATTCGCGCCACTGTCGGCCTTTTCAGCATTAGGTGCCGCCCATCCCGTCATCTCGTCGGTCCTGCTTGCTAGCGTCGAGTTCGTCTACGTATGTTAGCGTCCACAAACCCGAGTCCTATTCATCCGCTCGTGTCATTGGTCATGCACGGAGCCCATGCTCATGTCTAGCTACCCGACCCAGCACTATTGCTTGGCTCGGCTCGACTAAATCAACTCGCCGGGGTTCACTTGGTTCAGTTCGTTTTCAGTCATTTTCGGCAGTTTTCAAACCGTTTTCAAAAATTCGAGCATCCCCTACATTAGTTTAGATATATATTGACGTTATTTAGTATATTTTGGATGTTATGAGTATTATTTATTTATTTATTTATTTATGTTTGTTCATTATTATTTTTTCTTTTTATTTATATGTTGTCGTATATGATGAATGCTTATGTGATTGTTTATTATTATTGATATATTTACTTATTAATAATAATCCTATTCATGTTTACAAAATTTTATTTATTTATTTATTTATCTACTCGTTCTTTGCATGTATGTTACTATTTATTTGTATTTAATTATATATTCTGTATTGGATAACTATGATATTATTATTATTCATGAATAATTAATATTAACTAACCTTTTATTTATTTATATTATTGAATGATTATATATTTATTTATTTAATTATTTATATGATTACTAACATGAGTATATGAGATATTTACTAATGTTTAGCCGTGTATTTATATTGTATAATGTTATTCTTATTTTATGATTAGAGTATTATTTATTTTAGGTATTTATTATTTATCTATGTATTCTTGAGTGTATTTATTTATGCATTTATTATTTTTTTATTTGTTATTTCTTTATTATATCTCGATTTGCATGCCAATGTTTAGTTGTAGGTTTATTTAGTATTGTCTTTTTATTAGGACGTGTGATTCAAAGTAGTGATTGTCTTTTTTTATTATTACTATTGTCTTTTTTTACTTAGCAGTGTGATTCGAAGTAGATGTGCCAATATGCTTGGAGCTTTGGCCATATATCTGTAGGATTCTCCGTTTGCATGATCTCTGTTTGACTCCCTGCGTATCGAGTTTAACCTTATTTTAGACGTAGAACAGCTTCAACAATGTTTTATCAAATCTCTCCGATGTCTGGTCATTTAGCCGTGTTTTCTACATATGTTTAATCAAACTTCAAGGTTGAGAACCCTTGATGGTTTTCAAAAGATGGGGTCTAGAAACTAACTATTAAATCCTCTCCAGAGCCTACATGTATAAATATGAGGGTTTACGGCTTTTACGACTAAGAGTGTGTACAGAAGATGTATGGACCATACTTGTACTCCTACAAACCTTGAGGTAGCGCAGAGCATAAGGGTATTGCATAACACAACACATTTCTGAAATTTATGGCTCTAACTTAATTGTTCATTTTGCCACTTGAGTACTATAGCGGATATAATATACAGGATGTGAGGACATAAGTGTTGTATGTATGAATATAAATATTAGTCGTGCATGCGCGCCAACACTTGTTTAAGTATGTTTGCTTACCACCGAGTGTGAGACAATTCTGAAGTTTATTAAGTTTCTATGGGTAATGATTGCTAGTTTTTACTAGTTATTTTTCGGACTAGTAACACTTGTCACTGACATTTTTTATATTATATATGTAGGTCTTGCGATTCTAAGTCGGCTTTGGTGGGTGGACAGATAAACGCTACACACATTTGAGCTAAGCGTAGTTATTTTCTTTAATACTTTATTTATATTTGATGTGTTTTGACGCATATTTAGCAATGTATTCTATTCTTATGACGCCAAGCGAGTTGCTTCGATCTATTTTATCAATCAAGTCTTACTGATTATCAACTTTAGACATGATTCGACTCGCTCATAACATTTTTGATTCATTTCTTAGGAGAACCGAATTTGGGATGTTACAAATGTAATGATTATGGTTTATAAAATATCATGTGTAAATTGAGGTCGTTACACACTTGCCCATCATATAACCAATTACCCACTTTCTTACCCGCGTAAGAGAAAATATTAAATAGCTTCTACCCGTTTACTTAAATTACTTGACCGTCTAAGCAACTAATACTCTTAACAATTCTACATTCACTAGAACACCTCTTCAAAGATGAACATAAACTGTGTCTCACCAATATTTGACCCATAAGTACAACTTTTGTAGAAGGCTACTTTAGATAATTTGATGTGCTTCTTGGGTGGAGGTAATTTTTCTTTTCTTACTTTTCATTTTTTGCATTTAGGGTAATGTACTTCTTAAGTATTGGGGGAGGGAGGGAGGAGGGAGGGAGGAGGGGGAGGGGTGTCTGAAGTATGTTGATTTTGATTTGATGTGTTAGTATCTATGATTTTATTCGATATGTGTGCTTCTTTGGTTATTAGTTTGATGGTTTCGGATAACTCAAGATAATATGTATTTGATTCTGGTTAAACCTCTATTATTTGATGTATGTGATATATTTTTATTTTCTTAACTCACATTGAAATGTGAGATTTTGTAACACCACATTTCAGTTCACCCATGAACCAACCCAGAAATGTTACTGGCAACCAAATCATTCGCTAATCTACTTGATTCGGTTAAGCCGACCAGGATTTACCCTCGGCATCTCAAGATGGTGATGCAACATGCAAAGCATGGATGAGATGTTTGGGTTCTAACGTTGTACTACATGTATGCTATGATATGCAAACAAGTATACAAACAAACCAAACAAACGAAAAGTTTAAAAAAAATATATCTATTTTTAAAGCAAAACAGACAATGTCTCCCCTAAAAGTACAATAAGGGCCACCTGTCAATAGCAAGCGGTATATATTTGTAACAATAAACATCAAAAACACAGTCCAAACACAACATTTTCATCACAGTTGCAGTTATCCTTACTTTCCTCATCATATGAGCCGAGTCTAAACTCCATTGCTCACCTATTCTTTTCCATTCTCTATTTTCATACACATGCAAAATATTTATTACAATTCACAAAATAGTTATAGTTGTAGGTACATGTGTGTGCAATTTCAGTGCTGCTCCTCCGCGATCCCGACAGTATTCATTCCTCGCAGTTTTCACCTACATATATAATAAAAAGACATCAATAACGAGTATTATTGGCCAAGAAATAACTAATAACAAACTAAAACAAGAGAGCTAACCCTCCTATTGAATGAAAACATTATTACTATTCCTCATAGAACTCTCATAAGGGCAATAACTAAGAGTCATTGACCTCACGCTACAACATCCCTTTCTATCTCATCCTCATTCACTACCCACTTAAAAATATTTCTTGCACTGGAAAATCATTATCTTTCTCTTTCAGCCCTCTACATCCTTTTTATCACTCCTGGCCCTGAGTAGAAAGGTCAAATACTCTCAACTATGCACCTTCAATACCCTTTTAAACCATAAGTTTAGACATGCATTGCATATTAGTACTTGTAAACCTTCCCACTTCTCTTGGTTTGAGAAACTCAAAGGTGGAGTTATCTAGGATCCCTCAAGAATGGAATGGATGCTCACTAATTCTAGAGTTTGCTTTGACAAATGCATGCACTATCTCAAGATGAGGCTGTTAGTTTTCCTCATCTCACATCTCACTGAAAACGTGAAAAACTACATGTATATAGGCCTGGGTAGGGATTTCAATATAATAGGCCCAAAAGCATCGCGAGTTAGATCTAAGTTTTGAAAACAAGCTCGATGGATCTCATCCTCAAGGGTTATTAATCCTGAAATCTCATACAACTAGATGGCCCGTGCAGAGTGGGATATAATAAATCCACCACTCGACATGTCCAATTACCTATTAAAACAAAACACGACAGAGTATAGAAGTCAAACCAAAACCGAATCCTAAATGGACCTAGTAGAAGCTCTAATCGAGTCCCCGCACCTAGTTGGCAAGCTTTTGCTCCGTACTTACATATCAAATTAAAAGCCAATGCCCACTTATGATGTATTCGCACAACAAGGCACACTCACATCAATCATACATCAATCATATGATTTCCTACGCTACATTACATTAGATTACAATAATTACTTGTTTTACCTAATGAGTTCCTTACCATTCTCTTTAATACAATTCAATCAAGTAAATTCATATTTTTATTACAATAAAATAGTTAACATGTCAATCTATCAATCCTAGCATGTTGTGCTAATAATTAGCACATTCAAGAAATTGAATCGGAGTTAATTTTACCTTTCAATGTCAGCAATCGTCGCACAGCTCGAAACTTGAATTTGGCACCCGGTGGCATCCGAAGTTCTATTGGGTTTGACTGGATGAATTTGGTGAAAGATATGACCAATTTTAGTGAATCCGGTCTTTTCAACAATTTTCTGGTAGTTTTTTGCAATTTGTCAGTGCCTTTCTAGCAATTTTCTGGTGATGTAACCGGGGCTATTGGTTGGCACTAGCTCAGCGAGCTCAACCCAACGGTGGTTGCAGTGATAACGACAATGGCAGTGTTGACTGCTGGCTACAACGATAAGTCGGCCATAGTTGGTCAGTCATCCGATTGGCCCTTGGCAGCAGCGCTAGGTATGGGGGAAAAGGTTGGGGGTCAAAGGGGTGGTGTCGGCGGCATAGGGGAGGCGGAACATCACGGACGGTGGTGAAATGCCATTGGCACAAGCGACACTAGGGCGCCGCTCCCGTGCATAGTGGAGACCAGGCACTGGCTAGGGTTGTCGTGGCGGCACGACAATGATAAGAAGGGGTTGGACAGTACGACAGTCGGAGGTGGCGTCGATGACGTGAATCGGGTTGGCATAGGCAGGGATCAGGGTTTAGGAAGGGAAGAAAAGGTCAGGGGTGCAGTCTCGGGGGTAGTCTCGTAAATAAAACTTAACTCGACTATGACTCAAGTAAAAAATAATAACTAACTCGTAATAAATCCTAAAAAATTCCAATAAAATACTGAAAAATTCCATAAAATATAATACACACCATAACATCACAATGACCTATTCTATAACTAATAACCTACCCAAGCTGCCCTATAATACATCCTAATGAATTATTCGACCTAAAAATAATTGTACAATTAAATACATAAAAAATACTACATACTGTCGTATACTTTTATAATTCATTTTTTGGTTTTATCATTATATATTCAGGTACGCTTGACCCTCATCACTCATAACTAACGGATGGCTTCGACCCAGCACAAGGTTCATGAAATTGACTCGACTCAAACCAATAGTTAAACCGACCGGTTCGCTAATGTAAAATTTCTGACTCGAGTCATGGGTTTTACAAATTTTCTTAGGTTTATGTTAAACTCCTTGATTAACGATTGCTTGATGGTGTATTTTTCAATGATGGAGTTTGATTATATGATGCTTAGAGAAAATTTATGTTGCAAGAAGGCAAATTTATCATAAAATTTAGAATTTATTTGATTCGCTCATAAGTGAAATGTTAGACAAACCTTGACTTGGAGAGATAATTTAGGTGACATTTGATTAGCTTGTGCACTTCAAGCTACCTATGAAATTTATCTTTTTTAATCATTTTTTAGCCTTATAATCGACCTTATAATTTTTACCCTTAAACTTGGCCTTGTTTGATTTTTATTTTACTTTGTTCATTATTTGTTCTATCTTAATATCGTAGTGTTTAAATTCTTCTAGATTGAAAATGAGTTAGATCAAAGGAGGACACATGATGGTGCGTGGAAGGTGTGTTTTGGGAACAAAAATCAAATGAGTTGAGAAATTGTTGCAAAGAGAAAATTTTGTGTGAAAAGAGAGAAAAAACAAGTAGTCCTGAGTCAGAGACCGGCACCTAAAAAAATAAAAGAAAATTAGATGAAAAAGAAGAAAAGAAATATTGTATTAGATGTGGTAAAAAAGGAGAAATAAAAGTGAATATAAAATTATTTGAAGTGGATAATATGATCTTTTTTGTTTCTAGTTTGGAAGGAATCTTATGTTGTAGTGTATTTGCTAGATTATATTCTTATATTTCTTTCTAGCCCTAGCCTAGCCCTATAACAACTTAGAAAATCTAATTAATCTATGACAAAGTGTTTTGTCTACATTAATGTAGAGAGTGGAGAAAGACAACGTTATGAAATTCTATGACTTTGTGTTTTGCTATGTGGTACAAAAGGATTTGAGTGACATGCAAAATTTTGCAAGCGTGTTCTACTCTTGATAAGAGGGGATATGCTTCATGGTGAGATCTATGATTCGATTGCAGAATAAATTTTGGTTGCTTATGTTTGGATTTGTGTTGAGTTATTAAAATTATTCCCCGAGATTTTACATAAAGAACTTTGTTAGATCCATAATTATCTAGAGTTGGTTTTGTCGATATTTTGTTTTATTGTCTCTTTCCCGGGTGTGAGGGAGCTGCAACGCTGTTGTCGTCATGAAAAAATCAGAGAAAATAAGGCCACGGCGGTATTTACCGGGAATGGCAAAGCCGCGGCGTTGTGCTTCGTAGGATAAAATAAGGAAAATTAGCGCTGCGACAATGGTTAGTGAAGGTCACGGTGCTCGTGCAAAAAAATTTTCAATAATTATGAAATTGATCAATTAAGTTCTACAAGGAAAACCCCGGATACTTCAAAGTATAAAAGGGTAACCTTTTCTCATCTTTCTTTGTAATTTTGGAGGCTATTCTCTATGATTTTTGTTCTCTCAAGGCGGATTATCAAAGAAAAAATTGAAGATTCAAGAAAAAATAAAAAGAAATTTCTACTACGAAGAAATTTATCATAAAATTTAGAATTTATTTCATTCCTCAAAGGTGAAATTTTCGACAAACCTTGACTTGAAGAGATCATTTTGGTGAGAATTGATTCACCTATGCATTTCAAACTAACCTGTGAAGTTTATATGTTTTAATAAGTTTTGAGCCTTATAATTGACCTTCTAATTTTTTTACCCTTAAACTCGGCCTTGTTTGAGTTTATTTTACTGTGTTCATTATTTGTTCTATCATAATATTGTAGTGATTAAATTCTTCCAGAATGAAAATGAGTTAGTTCAAAGAAGGACGACACATGATGGTGTGTGGATTGTAAAACCCAGGTTCGAGTTAGGGCTGTTGTAGTTTGCTTGGTATGGGCAAGTCTCTAGACGGTTCAAGTGAGCTCAAACTAGATCTAGTTTCAGACCATGAGGATAGGGCCTAGATGGCTGTATGAGTATATTATTGAGGCTAAATATGCCCGACATGCAAATGATAGTTTTAGTTTTGACACAATAGAGCATGAGTTATTAGTGTATAGCTAGGTATACAGATTTACTTGCATACTTTAGCCAGGGTTTTAGGCCTAAATTTAGACCATTACAATGTTTAATATCCATTTGGAATGTTTAAGGTATCTAATTTACATGCATCTTAGGGATTTCAGACTACCGGATTGCCCCTATGGGCCCAGTTTAATTCAATTGCAAATTATTACCTGATTGAGTTTGAAGTTTCGAGGCCCATTGAACCTTCTAGCATTGATTTTTACTATAAAGTCACTTTTTGTCCTTCAATTAATTTTGACTTTAGACAATCTCGATCCGAGCTTTCTGTCCATAAGTATAGTGCATATACCCATATGTGGGACCCACTAGACCACTAGTTGTCTAATATTTAGATCGTGCCACATGGCAAGATCAAAGCCATCCACATTTGAGCTAGCAGTGCTTGTTGTCTACCCCTTTGTTGCCTAGCTTGCCCTGTAGCCATGTACCCTCTCTGGTTCTATCCCCTCTTCTGCTATCTCGGAGGCTATTGGTCTCCGCCTTTCTGAACTTGACCTTGATCCTGTTGGCCTCTTTGCCTTGGTTGCTACTAGGGAGCTAGGAGTGCTAGTCTCTGTGAAGACATTGGGAGCGTCAGCTATTGGGTCTAGCCCAGTTGGATAGGCTGCGGCTTGTATGCCCTACCTGACCTCATTTATAGCATACCCTAGTGCATACTTTACACTTTGCGGCTCGATGTCCTAGCTGACCACAACTATAACAAACATTCCTGCTTGCTCAGCATTCAACTCCATGATGACATTGGCAATTCTAACAGAAAGGTCATATGTAGCTATAAACTTGGCCATCCATAGCCCTCATGGCATCTAGTGCATCTGTTCGACGTCTCTATTGTGCTCCTCTCTCTAGCTAATACGGCCTTGGATCTTTCTATCTCTGGTCAAAATCCTAGAGTGGTCGAGCAGATATAACTCGCTCTGCCTTGCTTGCAGCTCTCACAACATCACCGAAAGTAGCAAACTTCCTATCCAAATAGGCCATCATGATGGAGGCCTTCATAAAAATGCTCTATTCTTCTTCCTTCGGTGGGAACCAAATCCGGTGTGAATCTCTCCAGAGCTCTTAACCTTGTCTCATATTACACCACTGTCATGGGTCCATGCTTCAATGTTTGGAATTCCCACTCCTTCCTCTTCCTGACATCTGGCAGAAAGTACTTTCCATCAAATTTTGCTCTGAATTCCTCCCAAGTGTTATCCTGAGGTTGACAGTGGGTAAATGTAAAATTTTACACTGAATCCCACCATACTCTTGCTTTGTCCTAGAATGCCCCTATAATGATGCGTACTCTATGCTCCATCAGGCATTCCATACTACCAAACACTCCTATGGCTGATGATATCCACAGGAATGTCATTTCCGCATACAACTTCCCAAAGAAAGGTCATCCACCATTCTTCACGAACCCTTCAACTACCACAGTTCCAGATTCCTTATATCTACTGATCTGTTCGATCCTTCTCTTAACTCATACTGCAAAAACTCTGGTCTTATACCTACTGGTACACTATCACATCCTACAGCTCCACTTCCACCTGCACTCTGCCACTACTTGCTACGGTGGGTCCACTGACATCCAGTCCCATTCTCCTCTCAAATGGGGCAAACAAAGGAGCTGTTGTTAGAGTAGTCCTCTGTTGCAGCGGTGGGGGGAGGAGCGGCGGCTGAGGGCCTATGGAAACTGCTGGTTCTTCTCGTGCCTCTTCATCCATTGTTGATCTCTACTTAGCTCTAGCCACCGAAAGGGCTATCTACTTAAGCTCTCTCCTGAATTCCTCTTGGTTTTGCTACATCTATATCTAAACTTCACCTAATCTGGCAATTGTTGCATCCCTCTCTTGTCAACTACTTATGCTTCAATGAATGTCACAGCGACTGTCTCAGTGACGGCCCTCTTCTGGTGGCATGGTGGTCCTCAATAGACTAGAGGTTGAGTCACTGTGACCATGGTTTGAACTCTCCTGTCTAGGCAATGGAGGGGATGGGACCCTGATCTACGTCCTACGAGTCTGGTTTACCATCCTGCTGGTACTCCCTACTCTAATTTGACGACCCTATCACACCACTATTTGGTAAAAAAATTGGCAAACCAAAAACATTAATTAAGACAAAAAAATACCTGTCAGTACAGCTCGAGGGCAGCTTTCGCACATATGCAACCTGTAATGCATCTACCATCTTAATCAATTAAGAGTTAGTTCTAATACCACGACTATAACACCCTGTTTCAATTCACCTATGAACCAACCCAGAAATATTATCGATGATCGAACCATTCATTAATCTACTTGATTCGGTTAAGTTGTCCCGGATCTCTATCGACATGTCAAAATGGTGATGCAATATGCAATGCATGGATGGGATGCTTCGGTTCTAACATTGCACTACATGCATGCTATAGCATACAAACAAACCAAACAAACGAAAAGTTTAAAAGAAATGTATATTTTTAAAGAAAAGTGGACAAAGTCTTCCCTAAAAGTGCAATGGGGGTCACCCTATCAAAAACAAGTGATATATATTTAAAATAACAAAAATCCAAAGCATAGTCCAAACACAGTATTTTCTTCACATTCCACTTACCCTTACTTTCCTCATCATACGAGCCGAGTCTAAATTCTATTGATCACCTGTTCATTTTCCATTCTCTATTTTCATTCACATGCAAATATTTACAACAATTCACAGAATATCATTTAAACTTCATCATCCACACAGTTCAACACATCATCCTCACCAATTACACTCGGTAAGTACATGTGTGTGTGATTATAGTGCTGCTCCTCCACAATCCCGACAGTGCTCAATCCTCGCAATTCTCGCCTACAAATATAATAAAAAGATGTCAGTAATAACTGTTATGATCTAGAAATAACTAGTAACAAACTGACATATGAGAGCTGACTTAAAGGGCAATACCTCGGAGTCATCGACCTCATGCGACAATGTCCCCTTTCTATCTCATTCTCATTTATTGGCCCCTTTAAACTATCCCTAGCATGGGAAAATCATTCTCTTTCTCTTTCAACCCTCTACATCCTCCATATAACTCCTGGCCCTAAGTACAAAAGTCAAGTACTCTCAGGCATGCACCTTTAATACCCTTTAAAACCACAAGTCTATACATGCACTGTATAACAGTACCTGTAAACCTCCACACTTCTCTGGGTTTAAGGAACTCAAAGGTGGAGTTACCAGAATCCCTCGGGAATGGAACAAACACCCACCAATTCCAAAGCTCTATTTTGACATACACATGCCGTATCTCAAGATGTAGGAGTCGGTTTTCCCTTGTCTCACATCTCACTGAAAACACGAAAACTACATGTATATAGGCCTGGGTAGGGATTTCATTATAATAGGTCTAAAGGCATCATGAGCTGGATCTAAGTTTCGAAAACAAACTCGAGGGATCTACCACTCGACACGTCCAAAAATACAATCAGAGTGGGATATGATAAATCCACCACTTGATACGAACGCTTACCTATTAAAACAATACACGACAAAGTATAGAAGTCAAACCAAAAGCAAGTCCTAAACAGACTTAGAAGAAGCTCCAATCGTGTCCACGTGCTTAGGCTGCAAGCTCTTACTTCGTACCTACACATCAAATCTAGAAGTTAATGCCCGTTAACTAAATGATGCATCAAGCTCATCACAGACATTATACTCACAATACACTCATCACCCATCAATAGTGAAACAATCATTAGTAATTAATCCTAACATGTCATGCTAACAATCATCAATTGTAAATAATTAAATTGGAGTTAATTATACCTCGCGTCATCAGCAATCAACGAATGCTAAGGTTTCTTTGCACGGCTCGAGACACCAATTCGGCACCTGGCAGTGTTCGAAGTTCGATCGGGTTCGACTAAGTGAGTTCAGCGAAAGATCTAGTGAATTTTAGCAAATCCAGTTTTCCAATAATTTTCTGGCAGTTTTCAGTAGTTCCGACGTCTTTCACGCAGTTTTTTGGCGAGGCAATCTGGGCTATAGGTCAGCATCGGCTCGGTGAGCTCGGCCCAATGGGGGTTGCATTGAGGACGATGTCAGTGACAGCGAATAATCGACGGGATCGGTTGATCATCTGATTGGCCCGTCAATTGGCCTCGACGATGGTGATGGATATGGGGGAAATGCTCAAGGGGTCAAAGGGGTGGTGTCTGTGGCACGGCGGCAATGGAGCGCGCGTGGACGGCAATGGAACAACGTCGGGATGGGTAGCACTAGGGTGTGATAATTCGGCATCGTGGAGGCTGGGCGGCAATCGAGGGTGCTCAGGGTGGCACGGTGCGGCTCGATAGGGTCGTCAAACGACGGCGGTGTAGTGACCGGAGGAAGCATCATGATGTGAATCGGGGCGGCATCGGTGGCAATCGGCATTTGGAGAGAAGAAAAGGTCGGGTGAGTTCGGTGGTAGCTTCGTAAATAAAACATAGCTCGACTCCAACTCGAATCAAAAATATTAACTGGCTCATAATAAATCCTTAAAAATTCCAAAAAATAGGGGGAAATTGTATAAAATATAATGCATACCATAACATCACAATGGCATGTTCTATAACTAATAACCCACCCAAACTTCCCTATAAAGCGTCCTAATGAGTTATTTGACTTAAAAATAATTCTACGATATACATACAAAAAAATTTACCACATACCGTCACATGCTCTGATAACTCATTTCTCATCATCTTTCTGATGTTATCATCATATACTTAGGTACACTTGACCCTCATCTCTCATAACTCACAGTTGGCCCCGACTTAGCACACGGTTAATAAAACTAACTTGACTTGGACCGACGGTTGGACTGACTAATTCACTAATGTATAACTCTGACACAAGTTGTGGGTTTTGCATCTGAGCACACATCATGAGCATGCATCATATAGAGATGTCAATATTTTACATAGCAATGGGTTTTGATGTAGGTTACTGAGTCCTTGCTCGTCGTAGATGTGTTGATGTGCTTAGAGCTTAAACCATAGGTCCATAGGACTCTCCCTTTGCTTGATCTCTGCTTGACTCTCTGCGCGTCAAGATTAACCATGTTTTAGATGTAGGACAGCATCGGTTGTGTTTTATTGGATCCCTCCGATATCCGGTCATTAGCCGTGTATTTTACACATGTTTAATAAAACAACAAGGATGAAATCCTTTCTTTGTTTTTGAACTTAGGCTCCAAAAATATATAATACAAGCACTCTTCCCAAAACCTATTATATAAGTACGCGTATTTTTACAGATTTTACAAATAAGAAAGTGAGTGGTATGAAGATATGTATAAACCACACTAGTAGTCCTTCAAACCCTGAGGTAATGCAGAGTATGAGGATACTGCTGACGCAACACATTTCCAAAAATTTATGGTAGTAACTTAACCGCTCCTTTTGCAACTCAAATACTGTGGCGAGTGTAATATAGAGGATGTGAGGACGTAAGTATTGCATGTATGAATATGAAATATTTGTCGTGCATGTGCGTCGACACTTATTTAAATATGTTTGTTTACGCCCAATATGAGGCAAATCTAAATTTTCTGTAAGTAATGAAATACCCATTTGCCAATTTATACTAATTATTTTCTAGACCAGTTACACTTGTTGCTAACGTTTTTAATATTATATATGTAAGTCTCGCAATCCTAAGTCAACTTTGGTAGGAGGACAAATAAACATTACGTACACTTGAACTCAATGCAATTATTTTTTTTAATACTTTTATTTATATTTGATGTATTTTTATGGATATCTAATAATGACTTCTATTCTCATGGTGTCAAACGGGTTATTTCGATCTGTTTTGTCGATCGAGTTTTACTGACTAACAACTTTAAATATGACTCGACTCGATCATAATATTTCTGATTCTGTTCTTAGGTAAACTGAAATTGGGGTATTACATTGATAGTGTGTTTTAGGAAGAAAAATCAAATGAGTTGAAAAATTGTTGCAAACAGAAAATTTTGTGAAAAAAGAGAAAAACAAGTAGCACTGAGTCAAAGACCAGCACTTAAAAAATAAAAGAAAATTAGATGAAAAAGAAGAAAAGAAATATTGTATTAGATGTGGTAAAAAAGGAGAAATAAAAGTGACTATAAAATTATTTAAGTTGAATAATATGATCTTTTTTGTTTCTAGTTTGGAAGGAATCATATGTTGTAGTGTATATGCTTGTTTATATTCTTATATTTCTTTTTAGCCCAAGCCTAGCCCTGTAACAACCTAAAAAATCTTATCAATCTTTGAGAAAGTGTTTTGTATACATTAATGGATAGAGTGGAGAAAGACAACGTTATGAAATTCTATGACTTTATGTTTTTCTATATGCAACAAAATGATTTGAGTTAAATGTAAAATTTGCAAGCGTGTTCTACTCTTGATTTGAGGATATGCTTCATAGTGAGATCTATGATTCGGTTGAAGAATAAATTTTGGTAGCTTATGTTTGGATTCGTGTTGAGTTATTAAAATTATTTCCTGAGATTTTACATGAGTTGAACTTCGTTAGATACATAATTATCTAGAGTTGATTTTGTCGATATTTTGCTTTATCATCTATTTTCCGGGTGTGAGGGTGCTACAACGCTGTTATCGTCATGAAAAAATCAGAGAAAATAAGGCTACGGCGGTATTTACCGGGACTGGCAAAGCCGTGGCGTTGTACTTCGTAGGAAAAAATAAGTAAATTTAGCGCTGCGACAATGGTTAGTGAAGGTCACGATGCTCATGCAAAAAAATTTTCAATAATTATGAAATTGATCAATTAACTTCAACAAGGAAAACCCCGATACTTCAAATTATAAAAGGGTTGTTCAAGTATGGATTAGGGGATCTTTTCTCATCTTTCTTCATAGTTTTGGAGGCTTTTGTCTAAGATTTTTGTTCTCTCAAGGTGGATTATCATGGAAAAAATTGAAAATTCAAGAAAAAGTAAGAAGAAACTTCAATTAAAGATAAGATCGTAAGAGTTTTCCTTTTTTTCTACTTTCGCTGTTTTTATTTTTTGTCATTATGAATTTTTCAAATATTCTTTGTTTGGTTTTATTTTATTATTTTGTAGAGTATATTGGTCTATGTTATAGAGTAGATGGATCTTAAACCCGAGACATGATATTTTATATTAGTTAGAATTTATATTATTATTTTCCATGAGAGTTTTGTTCTATTTTGTTAATGTTTTTTTTATTCGGTTAATTGTTGAAGCGAACTGAAGTGTTGCAAAAGAAGCTATGTTAAATAACTAATTGACAGATAAATTGGTTATGCTATGTTTGTGGAGGATCTATAAAAGATGGCCATAATTTGAATGTAATTAGCATGAATTGAAATCACTGGATATTTATGTAGTGTATTTAAATTTTAGCCTAAATCAGAGGATTTAACCGTGGCAAAGTCATGAATTTTAATGCATATTCAATTACAGTTAATAGTGGATAGGCCCAACATATTGACATTTAAAATTAATGATTTCTAAGATATGTATTTAGCCTCGAAATGGGCAATTAAATAATAGAAATTTCATGGTCACAAGGAGGGCAATAGGTGGATTTCTCTTTTATAAATATGTTGTCAATGATTAGTTAAAGTGAAATCTAGTCTCTCCCATAGTATTTGCATATTTAGAAAACTTGATTCTTAAATTAGGTCTTATTTTAAATTAGAATTTAGTCAAAAAATCTTAAAAATTCATTTCCCTTGCCTTTAGAGAAGTTGGCTTCGTAATCTAGTCAGGGATTAAGCATTCCTTGTAAGAAAGATACTCGACTCTTCAACTGTATTACTTGATCACGACTCGTATAGTGGGTAATTATAATAAATTTATATTATTATATATGAGATGTATATATATTTTTTATTGCTTATTACAAAGATTTTAGGATTTAAATACGGTCATTGATGCATTAGGACACATTCAATAGGACTTTCAAGTGCTTGAGTAGCTTCTAGATGGATATTGCGTATGCAAAGCTTGCTTTTATAGGAGTCCGGCTAGATTTGATTCACAACCTATTTACGACCCTTATAATTATTATTTTTATTTATTGCTGTCTGATTTTATTCGAACCCGTTGATGAGCTATCTGAGACTCTATGGAGGCGGCAAATAATCATTTTGACCATTATATATTGTCTAATTTGACCGATTTACAACCAGTTTGGCCCACTGTTTGACCATTTTCCCTCAATTGTAGGATCACATTTTTTTTTGCACAACTTCAACCTCCCACCTCCGTGGAACCTTCATTCTCATTCCAACACCAAAGCTCCACTTTCACGGTTAGATTAACACGGATTCAAACTTTCCCAACTCCTCTCTTATTTCCTTTCTCCCTAGATGGGAGGCATACCAGCTCTTGCATTGAGAAGCAGAGATTTAGAACAACGGATGGCATAACTGGAAACATAAACGTGAGTGCAAAACGTGACTCCATGATTGCCTTCTCGGCCATGGCACCTCTCCTACATTCGTATTCTCCATAGAAAACGAAGAGAGAGAAGACACGGAACATGATATTTATTCCTTCCAAACAACCATATTATATGATAATTTAATACCGTTTTACCTCAACATTTTTTAAAAAATTTTTACGCATATTTTAGCAGAAGTCATAAAAGTTAAAGGTCTTAAGCCCAGACACCCCCATAAACTCTTAGATGTTTTAAATTATACCACACCTGTTTCACACAATTTCCACCGAGAAAGAAAATTTTACTCCACAACACACTTTCGAAGTTGTCGCAGCTTTCTGCTGTTACCGTCATGAGAAAACAAGGAAAATAAATTCGTTATAAATTTTATTTCCAGAGCAAATCAATATAACTTTACTTGCAAAGGAAATGATCATTACTGTTTCTGTCACGAGTGATAAAGGATACAACCGCTACTTCTATATAAGCTCCATCAGTTGCGACAAAGTTGAAAACCTTTTCCGGGGATCAACTTTTTTCTGGGGGATATTTATGCACAATAGGAGGAAGAAATGAGGAAGGAAACACAACAAAATCCTCCGGTAAAATCTTCCTTTTACAGCCCCAGCTTTCCTTCTGACTTCTTGTGGTACTATTACACGTGACCCAAAATTCTGAAATTAAGCAGTCACTCACTCCGCACAGCAGCATATTTTTCAGCCAGTGGGACAGATTTCATTATCTCATGCATCAGCATCTTGAACTTTAGGCTATATTCCCCTCCACTGCAGAAATAACAAAGCAAAAACACTATCAAAAAGGTGTCATAACAAAAGTATTCTCCAAGATTTTGGCACACCAATCTAACAAGCTAGATAGCTCCAAGTCCAATGTTAAGGCCTGGTTGGAATATGGAGAATCCAGATTTAGAAATCAGAAAAAATATGCATGCTCAAGTAAGGCATAAGCATTATGAACATATGACAAAAAAATTTAAGCAACAGACAGTTATCACTTCTCAAATGGGAGGATAAATGATGATACTACTTCCCAAGATGTTGCATCTTGTGACCATTCAAACACAGCAAAAATATGCACTTAAGCTCAACATGTATCCAAAAACGAAAAATTGCCACAACCTTATATGGTTCAATGAAGCAATTGACCGAAGTGCGCTCCGTATCATGTCTTCATTTCTATCCAATTCTTGCTTCACAGCATCCGCCTTCAATTTGTGGTTAATTGTCTTCTCCAAAGGTTCAGCCAGAGAGTCCAGTACTACAAAATATGAAAGACAAACGAATCAGGAACTAACCCTCTCAAGCAGGGTGTAAGACCATAACCAAATAAATGAAAGATTGTCCAACCCGCAAGAACGGCAGATGGACATTTATCTGCAAGCTTTGAAAGGATAAGATGACAAGGCATTTTAACATCATAATGATCTGCAGTAGAGAAGAACAAAGGCAACCATTATTGATGACCAACAAAATTTACAGTAAGAATAGTTGCTAAATTAATTATATAATTAATATAAAACCAATGTTAAGTTCTTACCGTGAAGACCAGATTTAAGGTAAGGGATGATAAAAGTTGATGGATTAATCAGATCAAGGCAACTGTCCAACAAGGTATCTACACATTCAAATGCTGCCTTTCTAAGTTCCAGACCATCATCTACTGTATGCTTAAAAGGACCAAGGTCAACAGTCCTTATCAACTCTTCCTGTTAACAACCAATAAAGAAAAAATCTAAACAGCAGCAGAAAAATGATTGAACAAGGAGTTACTCAATTGAGATCTCACTTGAGCAAACAGACTATGAAATGCTAAAATGCATTACAATCAACGTGTATAATTGTTACCTTGACTACAGTTTGATCATACAGAAGGGGTAATAGTTCTGGGAGAAGGCCCTTGACAAGGCTTGGTTTGTTGTGCGCTGCTGTACTCAATGCTAACACAGCAGCACGTCGCACATGCTGCCATTAAAAAATGATATCAATATTTTCATAAAGATTTCAAGCATTTACAGGAAATCTTTGAGTTTAACCACTATGCAAGGTATAATCAGTACCCGGTCTACATCTTTAATTAACATTAAGAATGAAGAAATCTCTGCGTGTAAGATTTCATCAATCTTTTCCGCCTTCTCAACAATGGAATATTTTATAGCAATCACTACAGTTGCCCTTGTAAACGCTGTTGGACTTGCAGTTCGTACCTTGAATAGGAAGACAGTAAGAAAAAAAATTTAGCATACTTAATATCATGTTCACTCAAACAACTTTCCATCAAATAAAATAAGTTGACCTCATTACAAGCATAGGTCTTAATTGCACATTCAGGTGAAACATTTTCATGAAGGGCAGAATAAACCTCACTTCATCAAACATTTCTCTTTCAACATCAATGGGCACCTACTTATAGCATTGTCAAGCATCCATATCAACATTTACATCTGTATTATTGCCATCTTATCACTACAATTTTCAAACCCAACTTTCCACCTTTAGAGCAAAGCCAGTCTTACCATTGCCCGATAAAATTCACCTTTCAAACTTGATTAGATGTCTTATCACAAGACAGGTATGTGATAGTCCTCCTTTTCAACCATCCAACAATGAACTGATGCGAAAATACCTAAATTGTATGAGAAGTTTCAATGCACAAAAAAAGGTGTCAAGTGGAGTCCAAGTTTATCTTCATTGTTGATTACAGCATTCATAAGCAGCTTGCAATGAATTTATCCCACGGTGTTGATTTCACCAAGAACTCTGGTGTCATCCCAATCATTGACTTTTCAACCACATCCCATAAATCCTCTCCATCGTTCTCAATTACTAAAAAATATATATCACACTTCCTTATTTCCTCAATACTTTAAATTGAACAAAAGAAAAATAGAGGTTTTTTTCTTTTCATTGCTAATCAAACTAGGTATCTCAGCCGCAGAACTAACAAAACTTAGAATTAGTGGTGGGCAATTTGATGACTAAATTGTTTTTTTTTACCAAGATGATCCTCTAAAATTTATATCATTAATGATCTTATAGTTGTTGTTTTACAAATGTGCCACTCCAGTTCCTTGACAACTCATTCATTGCCCTCTTAGCATGCTAGGCTTAGCATGTGGAAATAACTAACGTTAAGGCTTGACCCATTGGAAAATTACAAGTGAAAACCAGTGCCCAGCTTCAAATAATGCTAAACTATGTGACCCTACTAAGTAGTCATTATTTACTTCTAGAGTAAGATAAAGCATCTATTACTTTGCCCAAATCAACACAAAATCCCATTGATCATGACATTTGTAATGGTCAAAGCACAAGGAGTAAATTCCTTTCAGGTTGCTTTCACAAGGTTAGTGATGGTAGACTAATTCGCACTTGGCTTCATCCTTGGTTGCATCATTCTCCCTTGTAATCCAAATTTGGGAATAAAACAATCACAAATCTTGGGGGAGTTCTTATTCACACCCTCTCAGATTCGATGGTCAAAGGATCTTGGCGCTTTCAGCTGAAACTTTTCTACTGAGAAGCTTTGGCTTTTTTAAAACAACAGATCCCACCTTCTCCATCGCTTGTGATAGCAATATAGATGGTTGCCCTCAGGTCTTCAAGAATTGTGTTTGAATTTTCTGTATGCTACTGGGGACCGTGTCCACTGGCATTCTCATGCAGTTTAAACACAGATTAAACATACATACTTTCATTGTCTGGCTTGTCATGTCAAAAGAAATCTTAACATAAGATAATTTGCAAAAGAGAGGCTTCCACCTTGCCAAACGATGTTCTTTGTGCATGAAATCAAAATCTTCCCAAGACTATCTCTTCTTTAATTGCTTGTAAGCAAATATGGAGCCAAATTCTCTCCAAATTTTATATTCCAAATTGGGTAATCCATTTTGGTATGGAGATTGATTGGCTACTCTTTTTGTACTCAAAATCCATAATCATGCATGTTTGCGAAATCTCAATCACTTTCCTAACCTATAATTTGCATAAGCGCAACGAGAGAATCTTTCAAGGCATCTCAATGCAACAAGCTCTTACTACATCCATTATCTCTATAGATTTAATTAGCATCTGAAGTCAATTATAAGAAAAAAGTATTGGATAACTGTAATTTCCTTAGAGAATTCTGATTGTAGTTTTTCTTTCTTCTTTCCTTAGGCATCTTGGATTTTTTCCCTTCGGGTGAAATTTATCTTCATCCAAAAAAAAAAGAAAGAAAGAAAGAAAAGCACAAGAAGGATCACAGGAGGATGTTCTTAATCAGAGAATCACAGGCAAAAAAAGAGATAATTGTATAGATAATCTGAAGAGGTTAAAATCAAGGCCTCAAAATTACAGGAATGTAGTATACCTTAAGTGCCGGGACAAGCTTCTTTGGATCAATGAGGGCAAGTTTACCAAGGCATTCAGCTACCACATTACGAACACCTTCTTCCTCACTTTCACAGTGGTTGAAGAGCAAATTCAATATCTTCTCAATGTAAGTATCATGAAAATCAGCTGTGCTAGCTCTATCAGCAGAATATCTAGCAATGACCTGGGAATTTACTTGAAACAATTAATCCAAACAAATAAAATTGTTTGAAAGATTCGTCATCTGAATGCAAACCTCTTTCAGGGAATGGAGCAAAAGATATTGCTTTCGTAGTTGATTATCAATCTGATCCAAGATAAAAGGCAAATATTTGGACAAGTTCCCAACAGCTATGTTTCCAAGAGCATATGAAGCTGCAGCTTTTATCTCTTCAAAAGGTGATTGGAAAGAATCAATAACAATATTTTCTATCATGGGATGAGACCTCAAATCTCGTCTTCTACCAATTTCACCTAAACACAGCAGGGCCAAGTGCTTTCTAGCCTGCATTTATAAGCGAGAACTGTAAATATTAATGGAAAACCATGACTTTCTAAATAAAATAATCACATCAAACATATTTGCAAAGGTCAGAAAAGGCCATATGCTATAGTACATGTATATGTATGAGAAACACAAAAGAAATTGGGTCCAATACAAGGCAGAAGATATTAAACAAAAGAACTTCAACTCTATTCGATGCAGACCACAAATAGGCAGCAAAATCGGAAAGAATAAATTTGCACAGATAAGTAAGATATTGATTCTTATCTCAAAATGGACAAGGCAAAAATTTTGAATCTAATCAGCCTTTCTTACGATTAACATCCAGCTCACCCAATTAACTCAACTAGAATCTTATAATATCCATTCTTTAGAATTCTGATATGTTTCATATATTATTTCTGTTGCTGGCTGCTTTAGGTTTAAACATATAACACAACTGATGGACTAAAAGGAATCCACTCCCCATAAAACAGTCCAGAAATGGCCAGCACAGTTGGCAGTAACTGGTCACTTTGAAATCAATTCTTACCAAACCATGTACAAGGCAAAAACTGTAAATCTAATCAGCCTTTCATATTATTAACATCCAGCTCAACTGGCTCACCCAACCAGACAGTTCTCTTCAGCATTTAAACATTTAATATGCTTCGTGCATGATTTCTGTAGCCAGTTGCTTAAGGCTAGGAAATGACCATGAACTAGTAAAGTTTCCAGCAAACAAGAGTACCCTATGTTGCATTTCACTGCCAAGACTGCACTCACAAAAGATGCAAACACCAACACTTAGATGGTGTCATGATTTGCCATCTCAAATCCAGCTTCCGTCAAAGAAGACCAAGAGAAAAGATCTAAGAGAGACTATGATGTAATCTTTGCATAAAATGACAGCCTTCCTCATTGCGAGGGATGGATAATTAATAACTAAGGCCAACACCAACAATTAAACGTTGTCAATGTTTGCCATCTCGAATCACATTTCCATTTTAGAAGGTCCAAGAGAAGAGATCTTAGAGTGATTGAGATGCCACTGTTTTACAAGATGATCACCTTCTGGAACGTAAATTAAAGAATTGATGATACAATCTTTGCCTTCTCTAGGAGAACATCCACACAAGTATTCTTCCTCTTGAAGAGGTTAACAAAGAGGACAATATTGAAGAACTTGCTTTGAAAAGAAAAATAAAAATTACCAATGAATCGGAAAAAACACTTAGATTTATCTGGAGAACAAACTGAAGGGCAACTTGCAATCATAGATGAGATTTCTCTCTACGGTTAGAACTAATATGAACACTTCTCATAACTTGGTAAGCAAAGTCCTAATGCAACTAGGAAAATTTCTTAAATAGGAAGTTTTCTAGTACAAATATACTAAAATATCGCCTGTCTCTGCCCAAGACCCCAACATCACAATTCCATTTCTGTCTAACTTTTTTCGTAAATGAGTTTCTAAATGCAGTATTTCCTTAGTAATTCATGCCATTGAATTACAAACAAGAAACTAAGTTAACTTGAGATATATTTCCCCTAGAATAAACTTTAATAGCTTTAGAATTGATCACCTCTAACATGAAAGACATTTTATACTAGAAGTACGTCAACTTGAAGGTGACTACCTAAAGAACAAAAACACCGTGTGATATATCATGCAAATGTCTCTAGTCATATACCCAAATAACTCCTAATTTATTAATTCAAAAGTCACAATGAACAACTCTATGCTAAATGATGGTGTGGCATAGATGGACAAAGAAATATGGTTGTAACTGTTCAATGAATATGGTTATTTTTATGAAGCTGGATGAAAAACTATCACTCCTTAGATCTTCAAGGAGATCAACCGACACTCTTGCCTTTTTGGACCATCTATAGATCATCATCCTTTTTTTCTTTTATCAAGTAAAATTTCATTTCAAGATCCCCAAAGGGGAAGAAAAATGTAAAAGGGAAAAAGGGCTCCAAAGAGTCCTCGCAGAGTTACATCCAAAAGTCCAGAAGCAAATCACAACGATCAATAATTCTCTATTTGTAATTTAGGACTTCAGAAGCAAGCTGTATTTGAAAAATAATAGATATAACCAACGAACCATGGTGCATTTGAATATCTTCAAATATTTTTAATTTCGCTCATACCAAATGGAAGAGATGTAGGCAGTAAAAGGGGTTTCAAGAGGAGACTTGTATGCTTGTTTTAAAAATAAAAGGTAACAAGTTAATTTATCTATTCATCGACAAAGTTGACTTGATGAAGTATGCAACATTTTCAAAGGACAAGTTTCCAAACTTTTTTACTACAAGAGCACAGAAAGAATAAATGATCTTTAGCTTTCAGACAAGCCTCACAAAGAAAGCTATCTATTAGCGAAATGTAGTCATTTCTTTCAAAAATTATCTATAGTTAAGATCCCATTTAACATGACCAACCAAGCAATGAACACATGTCAGTTTGTTCGGTATTTAAACCAAACACGAGGGTGTCATAAAATTCTTGGAGAAGGAAGTCTCGAGAAGTTCCAGCAGCTCTTAAAAAAAAATTTTCCTACAAAAGAAAACCACCCTATGTTATCATCCACATGAGATAAGAATGAGTATTCTCATTAAAAAGTTTAGAACCTCTTGTGCTCATAATGTCAGAGGTGAAAGCCCAAGAACCCTGAATGATGGATTAAAATATAGTGTGAGAGGTGTTTCCCTCAAGATTTACAATTGTTCGATGACTGAATCTTCAAATGAGAGGAGCAATGATTAAGCCAAGAGGTCAAACCAAGGGAACGTGTTCGTGTCATTGCCAATTCTATAAAAACAACCATGGATTATTTTTTCTCTTAAGGAAATAATGTGGTTCTATACGTCAAACCCACAATTTGTGCGCACAGTCCATATAGATCCACCATGTAAATGAACTCCATGAATCCATTTAACCCATAAACTATTTTTATTTATTAACTCTCACTAAAACAACTCTGCTAGTTCAACTTTATTAACCTCAAAAATATCTTGGATACCAAGATCGCCTTCTAACAAGGGCTTGCAAATACACATCCAGCTAATATTGTAGAAACCCCTAACATTAATATTCCCTATACACAAGAATGATAAGAACAATTTAGTAATGAGTTTTAGAACACACTTTGGAAGTATAAAGGTGGCAATACAATAGTGAGACATGCCATTGAGGACGGATTTTAAGGGTTGGGGGTAGCCGGCATAAGATAGTAGATATGATTTCTATCCTTGAATCATAACTTTGATCTTATCAATGAGAGGAATGAGAGGAACACACATAGAATAAGAAAGCTTTTTTGAACTAAGAGGCAAACCCAAATAACGAATAAAGAGCACTCCAATGTGATAGCCAAATAAATAATAAATGTCTTCTTTATGGACGCAAGCATGGGAGAAGAATATGACACTTTTCATAAAATTTGTTTTTGAAAAGTACCGAAGTCATGAAAGGAAGATTTATATGTCATGTCGAGAAAGGAGTCTTCGGATAAAATCAAGAGATTATCGACAAACATTATGTGAGAAACAATAGGAGCATTCTTTGTCTTAGGAGGTATGATAAGGTCTTTTAATACCTTAGTTTCAAGCATTAATCGAAAGCGTTTCTATACAAAGAATGAATAACGGCGAAGAGGGACAGCCTTGTCAAAGACCACTTTGTTTTTGAGAAAACCAAAATTGCATCCATTTATTATAACTCTAAAAGATAGAGTGGTAACACATTCAAAATTCCAATTAATCAAAGCATTGTTGAACCCTGCAAAGGACCAAATATAAAAATCCCACCAAACTTCATTAAAGGTCTTTCTCAAATCAACCTTGATACAAAATAGTTTTGGTCCCCTTGAGCAGTGGAAATTCCTCATTAGTTTGTGGGCCAAGAAGATATTTTTATTTATCAACCTATCCTTCAAGAATGCTAACTAATTTAAGCAAATCAAAGAAAGTAACATGAAAGCAAACCGGGAAGCCATAATTTTGGAGATGCATTTATAAACGAAGTTGAAAAGAGAAATAGGCCTCAAGTGCTCAAAAGATCTCACATCTGGTGTTTTCAAAATGAGGGAAAGGAAGCATTGTTTTAGTGCCCATAATAGTTTACCTTGTTCAAAGAAGTGCTTGATGGCCAATATAAAAGGTTTTTATTAACATCTTAGAAGAAAACAAAAAATTCTTTGATAAAACTAGCTGGGCCAGAAGTTTTATTATTTGGAGCACTAAAGATAATAGATTCAATTTCCTCATTGCTAACCCCAGCATAGAAGCTTGTTCATGAGTCAACTTGTGTCACAAAGAAATAGATGAAGGAAGATTAGAAGATGAAGGGGTAAACAAATCTTCAAAGAACCCCTCGGCTTCAATCCCAATGGAATCATGATCGGAAAGTTTATTACCATGTGGATCCACAATCTCATTAATATGATTTCTTTAGATGTCAAAGCCAACCGTGAAGTGGAAAAACCGAAAATTTCTATCCCCTTCTCTCAGCTAATTTACTCTAGATTTTTATTTGTAGAATTTTTCTTCAATGTCTTCCTAATGAAGCAAATTGAGACGAGCCAATTTTTCGTTTTCAAATAATGAAGTATTTGTTGGATCCATGGAAAGCACTTGTTGGGCATCTTGGAAGAACAATTGAGTATTGTTCAATCTCACATTAACTTTACCAAAAACCTCAATATTCCAAATTTTTAAGGCCACTTTAATACCTTGGAGCTTTTTAAAGAAAATAAATTGAAGATTTCCAACAATATGGGCGAACCATGCATGAGCTACTTTATAGCCACATAGTAAAAAGCTGAATGGTTTTGCACCAAAAGGAAGACAGTCCTCAAGCTTAAAGAGAATAGGAGAATGATCGAAGGATTCACAAAGTAGACAATTGAGATACCCATTGAAAAATTTTATCATCCAAAGATCTTCGTAAAGGCCTATGTCAAGTTTCCTGTAAACAATAGTGTTGTCAATATATTTATTATTCCACGTAAAATTAGAATTGTAAAGAATATCAATGAGATTGACTGAAAAGATGAAATCATTAATTTACTTAAGGCGTCAATGGGGAACATCAACACCACTAAACGCTTGCTATTCAAAGTCAACCCGAAGGTTCGACACTCAATAGTGGACAAATTGATCTTTCTTGTAGCTTGGAGATTTAAAAAAATTGCACGGTTCCACAAAACTAGAATGTGACCAGATGGATCTGAAGAATAATTATGCTCAATTTGTCATCCTCTAATAAAACCTCTAGAGATTACGAAAATTTTAGCTTTAATTTTCATCTCACATAAACTAAAAAGGGTCATTTTCTTGAATTGCTAAATTGAAGACATCCAACCTCATTGCTCAACAAGAGAAGCCGTGAACATTCCAACCTGCCAAACTAGTCACAAAGAAAGAAGGGGTTTGTCCCACTTATTTTCATCAACCACCTTGGAGTCAACTTTCTAGGGGTTTTTTGAGTAGACTTTCAACACTTTCGAAATTTTATGGTTTCGGGTTAATTTGCTATATACCACTGCATTCCATCCATTTTGATTTCGTGATCAAAGAGAAGAGGCACAATCTCTTGTAAGGGGATACTTGGTTCAATGGATATTTGAGCGTCACATTGTGGGTTTGGAGGGACAGTCAAAACTAGAGCAAGTGGAGGGGGGAGGAGGGGTCAACCTGAACGAGTGCTAATAAAGGAACCTAATTGTCTTTATTTTGCTTACTTTTGAAGTGTAAGAGCGGGTAGACGAAGAAGTATGCAATGAAGGGGATCATTTTGAGAGATTTGAAGTATAAACAACTTGTCATTCTTGCCATGTGTACGAGTTTGCATGATCAAAACAGTTACATTTGGAACAAATCTTAGGCTTCTATTCAAAATCTACCTTTTAGTTGAAAGTCGAGTCATCATCTCTCATCAACATAATGGATGTAAGAAATCTGAAAGTATAATCAATTTTCACATATACTCGGATAAAAGCAAACTAAGTTTTAGTCATGGTTACTCTATCGGAAATAGCAGGATCCCCAAAGTACTAGCCAACATTAATAGACTTTCATTTCCGAAATATTGGATTGGAAGCTCAGGATATTTGATCCATATTGAAACTAACTTTAGTAACTCTTGAGTTGGCCGAGTACACGGATGCTATTTTCGAAAAATAAGGGGTCCGCCCCCCACAGTATACGATGAGTAAAAAATATTCTCACAATCCTCCTCGGAGGAGAACTTGAATAAGAAAAACCGTCAGCTAGAGATTGCATTTCAAAAGTTCCAGAAAACTTCCATAACTTTTTCAACATGGTTTGAAACCACGCAAAGGGGTTTTATCCATCACATAGCCAACAAGAGTGTTTTTCCATCACTCGCTCTCTTTGTCGAGTATGGTGTGTAGAATAATAATGATTGTTTTTTCTCTCAAATCAGCATAAAAGTTTAGAGAAGAGGAAGATGGGCATTGGTGGGAAAAAAGGTTTGCCCGCGAAAATTTATTTTGAGGAAAAACCACGAAGATAAACTTTGGAATAGATTTGAAAAGGCCTAAAATTTATGGAAAGAGCCATTTGAAGGAGCGACACGGGAGGGATGGGCAGCGCATGCTATGGTGACAAGGGGAGGGCTGGGCGAGAGCAGGGGTGGAGTAAGCCCAGCTGGGCTGGGTGTGGAGGAGTTGGGCGAGAGAGTCTACATTTCATCATCCTTAACCCTTTGCCCAAATGAAGGGATCCCTTCACTTAATGAATGAAGTTTAAAAGGACTTCTTAACTAAATATACAACAGCTCTTCCCTTTGTATAATAGTAAATAGGCATTTATCATGCTTCAAAAATGATAGTATCCAAATCAACAAGTTAAATAAAGCAAACACTAGTCTAATCATTGCCCAAGCTACTTCCTCACCAGTCCCACTAAGTCATCGCCTTCCTCCTCCCCTCTCTACCTCAACTTGTCGTCTCCCCCACCCACCACCCCCAAAAAAAAGGCAACTTGCGACCACCGTTGCAATTCTCCCATTGTTCAATGCCAAACCACCCATACATTTTTGGCTATATATAGCTGCTGAGAAGACCGATCAATTGTCCTATCCAGCTGACTTGTCTTTGTCACGACTCACATCAATCACATGCCAAACCACCCATCACCAAAATTTAGCAGAAACTTTTAAATTTAAGCAAAATTTAACTAAATTGGCAAATCTAATCTACGAAATGGCTCTATTTTTTCCAATCTATCCAAACCATGATTTTAGAGAAATTTTGCAAGAAGACAAACCTTACATGATGTACAACTATGGAAATAAAGATGATCACCGGATATCCAGATCACCTCCTAGTGATCACTAAAGAAGGATTACACATAACTGACATAGATTAAAAAAATTTGTGAAATACAAAAACATGTGAATTTATCAAATTTTATCTCTTGGCAGTCCAAGTTTAAAGTTCCCAAGGTGGCCACTGAAATTTGATAGAAACCAGTTGCACAATGTAAGTCAACTTAAAAGAATATAAGGATTCAAGATAGGAAAATTACAGAGTCGGTGCTGCTGAAATCATTGAGCATTTGCATAAGCATTTCTACTGTAGAAGCACATTTCTCATCCCCCGCAGTAAGGCATAGAACAGCCACACATTCCGCTATGGAATGTAATGCCTTTTTTCCTAGGCCTCCAGATTGTGAAGATGGCTTTGCACTTGACAGAAGAGAATCCAATAGAAAGTCAAAGTTTGTTTTCTCATAATGCACTAGAGTAGCAAAGAAGTTCTGCAAAGCCTGTAATGTGTAACGCAAGCAAATGTTAGAACTTCAAACTACAACTGCCTACAACCAGAGCAATTCATAAACGAACAAATGAAACCTGCCGGGCTTGACCCTGCAATAATGAACTTCTCATTAGGATGAGAACTTGAGGAAGAACTTTCTGTGAGACAGTCAATTCTATTTTTTTGTCCGCCATTAGTGTACAGCATAGTTCTAGTACAAGGGCTGTCATGTGGAGATCGGAATCACTGAAGCCAGATAAAATGCAAATTTAGAGCGCGTGCACTCTATGTTTTACACAAAGTATTGCAAACTGCCAGTAATGCAGTAAACACAACAATGAACTACTTCCTGAGAGATATAATGGAAATCCAAACCTTATAAGTGTTGACAATTCAACAATTATGATTTCATGAGCAGATGACCCAATTTGGTCACCATAGGCAACAATAAGAGCATTTAGTGTTCCTAAGGTAGCCTGTCGCAGTGCTCTGTTTGCCTGATTTTCAAAGAAAAAGGAGTGAAACAACAATAAAATTCCTAGTAATTTTGTCCTCAAAATATAGCAAGAAATGAGCTATTACATCAGCAAATACCTTTCGCAAGAAAGCAGTCAATTCAGCAATAACATGATCCAGGACACATGAAAGATCTATTCGAAGAGGTGAATTTGCAATAACAGCAAAGGCCTAGATAGTAAAAAAACAGCAGCAAGTCATAAGCCAGTTAAGTTAAGCAACTACTTAATACAATAAGCATTAAAAAAGAAGGATTGATGATATCAGCCAAATGCATAAAAATAAAAGTAAGAAGGCTGCAAGCCCATTCCCAAAGATAAAATAAAAAATAATTGTAAATCTAATGCTTGATATTCCAAAGCAAACGAATCATTATACCATATTCAAGTGGTCAATAACCAACTTGATTATGGCTCTCTGAAGATTTATCTAAAATACCAATCCAATTTTTGGCCCAGCGCCTACAACTTCCCCAATAAGAAATGGATACTTTGAATTAAAAAAACGAGCTTCCCTTTGGACCTTAAAAATTTTGATGCAATGGCTCCATCTTCATCCTCCATGCATAATAAACAAGGGATCTACCAGGAGATCAAAGATGAATACTTTGAAATAATGGAGTATCCTAGATGTGATATAGTCCATTCAAGGAAGAAGAAAGGGAAAGCATTGTAATGTTTTATCAAAAGTCTTGAATTATTAGGAGTCCGTAATTGTTTTATATCTGTTTATGCATGAGCCATGTCCACTTACAGTCATATTTAATTATCTGTTAATTATGTGTCGCGTGTTTTATCTAGTTGTAAATAGATGTGGCAGCTATCTTTTATTAGGGAGACGTGTGCAGTTATGAGCCAGTTATTTGTTGGGTTTATGATGCAGGCCAATGGCCAAATGAAAATGAAGATGGATTCCTGGTCTTTCTTCTTCTCTTCAATTTTAATTCCTCCTCCTTTTCCTCTCTTTATAGTCTAATTTTTTGTAGAAATCTTCCACAACGGGACCTACCTGTGTTGTGAAAGTAATCTCTGCTCTTTGGAAACTAAGACGACACCAAATTCAAACAAAGCATAAAGATCTTTTTATTTCCAGGATGTCTCAACTAGTTGACAAGTACTGAAATATGAAATTTCATACAGCCCAGGCGAACAAAAATTGGCAAAATTTGTTTCTACCTTCACTGCTGTGAGGCGAGTAATCTCATTGCCCATCCGATCAACAAGAATAGGTAGACAAGTAGGTAACTCTAGCTGGAGGTTGTCCCCAAAGGTAGATACCAAGAGACCCATGCAACTGATGGCACATTCCTTTACCTCCTAATAGAAGAACAAGGATACTTATGGGCATTTCACATAATAATTTATGGACATCCAGACAGTTCAAACAGGCAAGTAGTAGCTTCAAATTGAATGATACCTGATCTTGATCTTGATTAGCTAAACGTTTCAATATTGCATTATATATTGGATGCACATAAGGTACAAAGTCGTAGACAGAAGCCTGCAGCAGAATAAGTGTTAAGATTACCTTTCTTGCAAAAATATAATAATAATAATACTGTGCAAGAATTCAAATTTTCCTTTTAAGCGTGCCTCCCTTTCAAACAGTAAATTCTTTTTGCAATTGGCCACCAGTCCCCCCCTCCCCCCCAACAAACACACAAAAAAAATAATAATAATAATAGACTGCAAGCAAAACAAAACTCCATCCACACAGACCAAAAAGCAGCCTAATAATTGCAAGGCCATATCATTGCTATTGTCTTCCACCTTCCATTCATGGATTGCCAAATTGGATTTTGGCATTGGCAATGGATAAGAGTTTTGAAGTTTGCAACTGTCTTCCATCAGTAATAATCCATTAAGACACCCCCACCAGGCTAAAACCGTCCAGCAAAAAAGTTGTGTACTACTTGCACACCATAAACAAACACCAAATGTAAGGCATAGAAGAATATTATTATATTAAGGGTATATAGAAAGATAACCAGCATATCAGGCCGTAGAACACGAACAAGCTCCCCACACACTCGTAATGCTTCAGCAGTAACTTTATAATAACGCTCACTGACAGCTGATATAATTGGACCAAAAAGCTCCTGGGAAAAAAATGTAAATAATTAAGACCACAAATCAGCAGCTGAGTAGCTTCCACTTTTAACTCTATTTACTAAACAGATACCATCCAAGAAAATTAGACATCAGTTAATGGAATTTAGAAATAAAACTTCCAGTGGCAGAAATGGCAATACACACAGCTGGCCATGATTAAACACAAATTGTTCCCATTGCACCCACAGAGAGTCGAGAGACTATAAAATTTAAATGATTAGGTACCAACAAGGATGTGCAAACAAGAAAAATAAGAATGCACAAAGAAAAATGACTAAAATGTAACATTAAGTTTTTTTGGATGTTACAATTAGAGTTACAACAAATATCCTACACTTTGAGAAGATCACTTTGAATTATAAGGAGTTCCATTACCTTCTTTTATTTCATGTTTATAGCGGCTTGAAATTTCCGTTAGTAACCATACGTATATTTTACAAAGAATAATTGTTTCGAATCAAGGAACAAAAAACAAAGTGGTTAGGGACCTTCTATCTTTTGTTAACAATGAGACCAATCTATACATGTTTAAGACATAAAATTTGACAGTAGTTTAATGGAATTTGGATTGGAGTATCTTTCTTCCCTAACCAGTCAGATATTCTCTAACGCAAGCCTGAAATCACTTCAAACCACTTGTCAATTAAATCCCCACATGTTTGTCGGTGGTGTTTTGTTTCAAACAAAATGTCAAGAGTCCTTTGCTTGAAACTCCATGTTTACAGGCTGAACTGCCTTCGAACATCATATTGACTCAGAGAATTTTCTTTGTTCTTTACTGTATTTCTTTGGATTTAATCAGCCAACAAGAAAGCTGCTAAATTCAAGTTTATAGCAGAACCGCTGAGGATTTTTTATTGATCTGTAGTTGATGCACATTGAAGACAATGCATCTAGACAATAGATCTCTGCGGCACTCAGGGCTGGATGGCTCCAAAGATTTGATTGCTGCTAACAATCTGATTTGGGTAACACGTTCAGTGCCCGTTTATATGAAGATGCAATACTAGGTCGCTATCTGAGAGCATTGCAATAAATCTGCTTTTTACAAGATTCTGGAACAATTTTCCTTCACATAGGCTTCAGCAGTACAAGACCGTGTCATTCCCGTTTCTAAACCCAAGTAAACTGCTTACTCATTCAATTATAGTCCAATTTGGATGCACATTAGTATGTCCATTAATTAATTCTATGCAAATTCAAATAATGCTGCATCCCACATCATCTTGCCACCGAATTACCAGATGGCAAGCAAATGAACACGGAGAGTACTACATCTAATTCAAGAATCCACTTTTCTTACAAACAAGAAATCAAATGGCTGATGACACTTCAAAAACCAACCAAGAAAACATATTGTGAAACAGCATGGAAAAATAAGAATCCGCCCAAATGTTAAAGTAAAGAATCTAAAAACCAACAAGCAAGAAAAATATTGACACACTACCTTGATATATGGATGGAAAACAGAAGGTGAATGTGAAGCCATCACTAATCTTGTGAATGTAAGAGCTTCAATCTTCAAATTAGAGGTGGATGATTTGTCCTAAAGCAGAAAGTAGGATTACAACAATGTGATCAAATGAGCTTAATAATTGAGGTGCAAGAAAGATTAGAACTTACAGTTAGAGCTTTTTCTGTTCCAGAAACCAGGGATCCTATGTGATCTGTCAGACAATCAGGTAAGACAATGACAAGCTCCTTTAAAACAGAGAAAGCTCCAACCTGAAGCAGAGATAAATGCAACATTATTCTAATCACAATGTAACATAGCAACGTATATTTTACTCATGCTCACCTATTTCAACAAAATTTTTAGTAACACATAATTTTATTCAACGTCCATGATTCAATGGAGAGTTAGTAAGTAGAGAGTTGAAGTACGTAAACACAGCCACCAAGAAATAAAAAGAAAAGGTTATAATGATTCAACTACCTTTGTTTTGATAGACTTCTCCCGTAGTTGCCGGTTGAGAGACCTGACAATTTTTGGTACTTCTTGCCGTAACAACCAAAGTGGACTACATCATGCACCAGAACAATAAGATAGCATCATCCAAGAGGCATAATGTAATTTTGCCAGTCTCCTTTCTAACTCAGTTATAAGGAATAATGTATAAAGTTTTAATGCAACATGAGAATGAGAGAACCAAGTTAAAAAGATCCATTGCTACATTTGGTTAGAGAGGTTCCAAAAGAAACAAGGCTCATCAGCAAATAAAATGGTGTATTAATGAAAAGATAAAAATGTGCAGACTTGACAATCAGCAGGATTATTATCAATGTTATGAGCCCTCTCAATTAACTTCAAGATTAAGCAAAAGGGACAAAATTAGATCAGCGGCAAAATATTGGCAAAGAGAACCTCTTAAGAAGATAGGTAAGTGCTGACGCAGCATAAGGATCAAGCATATTATTATTATCTTTGATTAATAACAATTTATTTATGACCTTATTTAGCATAAACAACACAACTTGTAGCTTTATTTTATAATCAGCAGAGTCATAAAAAAGATCATTGAACAATTAAGTGTAATTTACTTGAATTTATTCTAACTCACAAATTAACTATGATTTTCAACAAATAATAATAATTTAACTTGAATTACCTAATTAAGTTAAAACAACTAACTATATTTTTTCAACCAACATTAAAAAATAAAACCTTTGTTGAGATGTCAGGAATATTAATCAAATGTATTTGTTGGTGTATCATGTGTTAGTATGTTATTGTTGACTTATTCCTAGATATTTACGAGTTCGAATAGTTCTACTTACCTGTTGTAAATCCAATCCCCAAAAAATAAGGGGCAATTGTACTACTTTTAGACTTATAAATGGATGAACTTAGGAGGGTGAAGAAAAAATGGTTCACCTCCTTTTCGTCCCTAATACCTAGATTTGTTATGTTATTTTCAACATGGTATGTGAGCAAGGTTAATGGAACCTATGGTCCCGAGCAAGTATTATACATAATACTATTTCTGTTTTCCAGTTTTCTAGCCTTTGATTCCTTCTTTTCTTCCTTCTATCCGAGTCTTTTCTTTTGCTTGAACTGATGCAAAAAGGAAAATCAGTTTCGACCTCAAGTGAAACACCACCACCTTGATTGTTGCTAACCTTAATAATGGTACAACTATTACTACCACTTAACTGCATGGGAAGAATTACCTCCAATGGTCTGCTGCAATGAAGTGTTTCCTTATCTCTAAGGACAAGCTGAAATGCATTGATGGGGAACCTGTTAAAGTAACAAGCTCCAAGTGGATAAAGGAAAATGCCCAAGTTAGGTTATGGCTCTAGAATTCAATGGTAACACAAATCAGCTGTGATGTCATGCTGCTGCCAACAGCAGTCTGGAAATCTGTGGATGAGACTCTTGGAACTCATAAGAATATTCAGAGGATCTATGTTGTATGCGAAGAGGTATTTCTTGCTGATGGCAATTATACTGCAACTAGAGTAAAAGGAAAAGTGATTCTAACATCCACCATTACACTTCAAGATATCTTGTTTGTTCCATCTTTTCCAATCAATCTCCTTTAAATTTTTAAATTGTGCAATGATAACAATTGTCAAGTATCACTTACACTCACTCACTATTTGTTTCAGGAAGCAACCTCAGCAAAGCAGATTGGTCATGATGCAGTAAAGGGAAGCTCTATTATGTTCGAATAACAAACCTACATCCTCTACTGTTTTAGTTGTATCCTCTTTGTCGACTGCTATGCAGCGGAATGAGAGACTAGATCATCCTCATCTAAATAAGTTGAAGATGTTATTTCCTAACATAGGTAATGTGTCACGCCTCAATTGTGAGACTTATGAGCTTTCCAAGCATCAAAAAGAGCTCTCTTCGAGTCAGCCTAGGTCCAAGTCTTCTCCAGCATTTGATCTTATTCATTCAAATGTTGGGGACTCCTCAATGCAGCCAATCGAGGCAATTGCAAATATTATGTTATATTTGTGGACAACTACAATCGTACGATGTTTACCTGCTAAAAGAGAGAAAAGAAGTGTACTAGCATTTTTGGAGTTTTATTAATGAAATAAATAATCAGTATGGTGCAGTTATTAAGGTTTTCAGATCTAGCAATGCATCACAATACATGTCAACCCAATTTCAAAATCATTTCAGCGGTCATGGTATAATCCATGAAACATACTGTGCCCATACTCCATCTCAGAATGGAGTACCAGAAAGGAAGGATAGATATCTTCTAGACACTACAAAATGTCTTCTTCAAAACAAATCTGTCCCCAAGTGTTTTTCACTTTATAGACTGCATTCTATCTCATTAACAGAATGCCAACCTCGGTCATATAGAATAGAATATCATACTCTATTCTCCATCCACAGAAATCCATATATCATGTTCCACCTAGTGTTTGGCTACATTTGCTTTGTTCATCTACACCTAGGTCAATCGGACATGTTATCATTAAAATCAGTAACATGTCTCTTCCTAGGTTATTCAAGAACACAAAAAGGATATCTCTATCACAGTCCTACATTGAAAATGAAAAAACATTACAGCAGACGTAACCTTTTTGAAAACAGTCCAAACTATAAAGATCAGTCTTCACAGCATGTGGATGTATTAGATCGTGTATCTCTTCCAATATCAATTCTTGATAACCTACCTAGACCAATAGAAAGATAATTGTTCCCTCATATGTCTACATCAGGAAACCTAAAGTCATCTCTCAAACTCGCAGAATTGCTGATCCACCAGTTACTTTTGTTCGAAAAAGAAAAGAGCTTCCAAAGACTACAACCACAAATCAGCTGCCTCCTGATGTTGCATCACCCTTGTTACCTGCTGAAAATTTTGTCTTAAACATCGCCAATCCCCCTATACCTTCCACCTATCAAGAAGCTATGTCTCATCCAGTGTGGTATGAAGCCATGCAAGATGAACTTCCAGCCTTACATGAAAAAAAAACATGGGCACTAACTGATCTGCCTATAGGCAAGAAAGCTTTAGGTAGTACGTCGGTCTATACCTTAACACAAAATAGATGGCTTAGGGATGAAGGTAAACTTCAATGATAACTTCAGCAGTAATAAATCTCTAATCTTGCATAGGGTAGGGTTTTATCAAGTGGAAGAAATTTGCATCAACAAGGCATAGTATAGGTTCCGACTTCAGATCCCAAGCCTTGTAAAATGTGTCTTCTATAATCAGGTTGTTGAAGAAGTTGCATGAAAATAAGAGAGGAAGTTGAAAAGCAAGATAAAGGACAAAGAAGATAGAAGTGAGGGGAAAGCTAAAGTCTTTATTCCAATAATCAAATCTGTCTTTTTATATGCCGTAGCCTTACATATATAAGTATTAATTAATCCTAACATTACGACGAGAATAAGATAACTCTTAACATACGTATAACCCTCATAAGAAAAGACTCAAGTCTCTTGGACTCCTACTTAAACTAGGAAAACAAAAAGAAAATAACTAAATAAATAAAGCAACTTAAAGCATAATAAATATAAGTAGTCGACTCCTTTCAATTAAACTCTTAATCAGCAACTTGAACTTCTTCATCAGCCACGACATGCTTCTCCTCATTCCTCTTCTTCTTTCTCTCATAATCAATTCCATATTTATCATGCTCTACCTTTTCATGATAATCTTCCTCAATTTGATCAATGTATAATGAAGTAGAAGAAGATGAAGAAAAGTTGTCAAACTCATGAAGATGCTCTGCATCGGTCCCCCCAGCTGAAAAAGAACTCAACCTCAAGTTAAGCTTCAAATTCACTAAAATAGGGCTGCAAATGCTTGAAGGTGTCATGAATCTGCCAGCCATCAGGTAGTTCCACTCTATAGGCATTGTCTACAAACTTCTTCAATATGGTACAAGGACCAAGCTTCTTTGGTTTCAGCTTGTTGTACTCGCCTTGAGGATGACGATCCCTAGACAAATACACCCAAGCGTGATCACCAACCTGAAAAGAAACTTCCCTTTTATGGTAGTCAGCAAATAACGTGTATTTGTCATAAGCAACTTGCAAATTAGCTGAAACCTGCTTGTGAATAGACAAAAATGTGTCCATGCACAGAACCTATCTTACGCCTTTTTGCTGCAAATTTGTTCTACTTGCTAGGACCCTACCCTATGCAAGATTTAATATTTGTTATTCCTCGTCATTGAAGTTTACCTTCATCACTTAGTGGACAGGTTCAATGCACAGTTTGTTACAAAAGGGTACAATCAGACACTTGTTGTAGACTATGCAGAAACATTTTCCACAGTTGCAAAATTGAATACAGATAAGATAATTATCTCATTAGCAGCTACATTTAACAGGGAATTGCACCAATTAGATGTGAAGAGAACACATTTTTTCATGGTGATTTGCAAAAGGAGGTTTGCATGGTGCAGCCACTTGGATTTGTTGCTGAGGGGGAATCTACTAAAGTGCGCAAGCTAATCAAATCCATCTATTGACTGAAACAGTCCCCTCGTGTTTGGTCTGAGAAGTTCAGCAACATTCTCACTGTTTTTGGGTTCAAGAGTTGTTTCTGGCTACTCTCTATTTCTTAAAACAACAGCTGGCTGTGTTATATTGGTTGTGTATGTAGATGAAATAATTATCACAGATAGTGACATCAAAGGGATTGAAGGAATTAAGATGGATCTGCATTCTAAACTACAAATCAAAAACCTAGGAAGGCTGCAATAGTTTCTCATATTGAAGTGCTAAGGAATAGCGGTGATATACTTCTATACCAAAAAAGTATGGACATATAGCAGGAAGTTGGTTTGTTGAATGCTAAGCTAGCAGATTCCCCCTCTAGAAGTATCCCTCAAACCGGAGTAAAGTGAAGGTGAGCCACTACAAGACCCAACTAGGTAAATTGATTTAACTTACAGTTGGACGTGTTGACTTGTCATTTGGTGTAACTCTAGTCAGCCAGTTCATACAAGAAGCGAGAATACCTCATTGGGATACTTGAAGAAGTATTCTCCTAAGGGGGTGGTATACAGGAGGCTACATGATGGAAATTCATTACAGGTTCAAGGTTTTGTTGACTTGACTTGGGCAAGGCCAATATATGACACAAGGTCCACTAGTGGCTACTGCATAAGCTTGGAAGGAAACACAATAATCTGGAAAAACAAGAAATAAAATGTGGTAGCAAGGTCTAGTGCTGTACAAGGCAATGCCAAAGGCTTCTACAGAATTAATTGTTGGAGGAGTTAGGTTCAAAGGTTAACACTTCAATAAAACTATGGTGTGACCACTTGAAATGGGAACCTTGTTTATAATGCAAGTTTGGGTACAATGAAGTGGAGAAGACAGTGCAATACGAAAAGAACTAAATGAATACAAAGAATATAAGATAGAATACAAAGGGACAAGATAAGTTACAGAGAACTAACTCATAACAGGAAAAATATCTTTAAGACAAATGAACAATGTGTTTGTTATCAACAATAAAACGATAGTCTTGCCTTTATTTGGTGAAGCATTACATGATTTGTAGGAACAAATTCAACAGAAAGGTACAACTCTCACCTTAATTCTACCATGTCAGCCTCTGCCTTGGTGACATTTCCAGTTCGACGAAGCAATTCAGAGAATGTGCTGAAAACATCCATCTGCAGTATAAAAAAACAGCATCAACCAGTGTGTCAAAAGCCAAACAAAAAACACAAGCACCAACATAAGACGGCTATTTAAGCTATAATTACTCAATAATCATAATAAGGCAACAAAGAAATAACCTCAATTCCATGATCTCACCTTCACATTTTCTTCCCTTTCTTTAAAGCGCTCTATCAATTTTGGGCAAGCCTGTAAAACGGTGGGAAGATTATGAGATATAAATAACATTTAAAAGACAATGGAAGAAGAAAACTAAAGAGAACATGAACAGATTCAGAAACCTAATCTCCTTTGTAATACCACAAAAAAGACAAGATTTTAGGCATGAAGTTTTGTAACACTCCTGGGCATGAAAATGGAACAAAATTGCCTAAAAGATTGATAAATCCACATCATAAATAGTTAACTCCAAACAGACCTCCTTATACAGCCTTGAAAGCATCTCTGGACGAGAAACTATAATAGCTGCTAAGCATTTGGCTGAAGCCCTTCGAACTTTCCAGCTCACATCTTCATCATCACTGTATTCATCTGCACTCTCACTATAATTTTCAAATTAATAATTGAGTTTTGCATATAAATATAGACATTATAAGTAAAATGCAGAAAAATAGGTACCAGAACATACTCATCTTCATACTCCTCAAAGGCCTCATCATCAGTATCTTCCTCCATATTGTCTGTGAAGTTTGGATCATAACTTACATATTCCAAAGAAAGATGCAGAATTTCATCGCAATAAGTGGATATATCTTTGGGACATTGGAGTAAAAAGCTCTCTAATGCCTGCAAGATAGGAACATATGGCCGTTTACATTACAAAATAAAACCATAAATAACAAAGATTAGTACCAGAAATATATTATAACAACCCAAGAACAGCAATCTTTTCTGAACAAGTTGGATGTTGGTTTCAGCAGGTGATTTAAGCAATCAAATCAGGAGATACTAGAAACTAATCTATTGTGAAACTACCCGGATAAGATATTTTCTTTTGGGGCTTAAAATTTCCTTTCCTTCCTGGCAAGTAAATTCAAGAAGGGCATTCCATATAAAATTTGTCATTTTGCTCTTGTATGTTGTTTATGTCAAATGATTCAAATGTGAGGATAATAACAGGCAGTTATAATGCAATATTTAAATGATGATTAAATAAGCATACAGTTTTCATATATTTAATGGCCTGGATGTAATGATTTAGGGAAGAAAAATAATAGTGTTTTTAAGGCATACGAGAAGAAGAGGACTTTAAGATAAAAAGCTGGTTCAAGGTTCTGGTTCATATACCAGCATACAGTAATTATCTATAAGGTCCAAATAAATCTATAAGTATAATAGACATATAAAACATTAAATCCTAAAAAATAAAAATAAAAATAAAATAATGACAATAATAATAATAATTGGCCCGTACACATTTTTCATAAAGACCACAAAATCACAAGGCCACCTATGTTAACAAAATGTAAGGAAACTAAAGAACAAAACCAGTTGCAGAAAATCACACAATAAGAAAATTTTCTATTTTCTGCATCTGATTACCCTACTAAAAAAGGAAGACCACTGAAATGGAGGAATTAATCACAATGGCAGACCATATGTTATCCTTGTCTCATGAATGATTAAATTTTTCTCAACGATTAAAATCTTTTCCAGAATAAAAAACTTACAAATAAGGGATGCACCTGTGAGCTCTTTCTATAGTGAAAACATGGTTGGTTGGCTTATCCTATTTTTCTAAAAGTAAAACAGGGTACATGATACGTCCTTGTGATGTTATAATCCACTAAAGGTATAAGCAAGAGCACAAGGGACTCCCCCAATGCTTGTACATAGCTAGTCCCAAGCCCGGATAAAAGTGGCATCTGGAAGGGCATCCGAATATTCAAAATTTTGTCATTTGTAATCACATAGGTCATAGTTCTAATAGGATCCATGTCCAGCATGAGATGGACGAAGAAGTAGAGAAAAATAAGAAAAGTGTAAAGCAAAATTCAAAACTACCTGTAAACTGTACTCCCGCAGTTCTTCATCAGCTTCTGATGTACTTGTACAATAATCAACAAGAAGTGGGACAGTTTCTGGAAGGTGAGGCCCAAACCGGTATCCAACTGCTCGACTAAATTAAAAGAGAATATATAGTTGTAAGGCTCTACTACAGTCAATCAAATAATTAAAGCAAAATCCGGCATCAATTGAAGAAATTCAAAAAACAGGTTTTGTCATAAAACTTGCTAACAAGAAATTAGAAGTACATATGCAATCTTAACCAGAAAGCTGGAACCATGGTTCCCTATCTTGTTGGATCTCGGCAAAAATTCAGTGGCATCTTGGGTTCCCCAGGATGAACCCATGACAAAGATGATTGATCACCAAAATTTAGGATGCAACTCGCGGTTTTATGGCAAAATGGCCAAAAAGTTGGTAATTTATGTTCATTATCTATAGCACTTATTATTGACATCAATATTTCTAACATCCAGACCTCTCCAAGATCATTCTTTTCAGACCGACCACGACAAAAAACCAAAACGGAAAACCTTAGCTGGAACTTTAATACCCTATAAACATGCTTGCTTTCTCCATACAAAGCACATACGTATCTTTTAAAAGATACAGAAGGACAAAGTAGATAGCAAGACATGAAATTTAAATAGGCACATTACACTACTGTATTATGCTCTATCAAGATAATCCTTGATCCTCCAAAATTCTGGCTCTTCAAAGAAAACAACTATAGAGAAACTATAATTGGCAATGGAATGGTACACATTTAAAGTAGCCAAAGAATTTCCACACAAATTCTACTAGTTTCTTTTTATTTGGAAAATTACGACGTTCATGACTCCCCAATAGGCAAGACAAATGCAAGAGTGAGCACATCACTATAAGTACGGATGTAAAAAATTCCTACAATTTTAAGCAAACATTATTATTAATATAAAATTATGACATCCACAACTCCCTCGCAGTCAAACAATGTGAGATAAGGCACAACTTTAAAAACAAAAAGATGAAGAGCTAAAGAAGCACTCTTAAGAACCGAAAATAATAAAATATGCAAATTTGAAACATTCCTTGGAAATAAATAAATTACAAATCACACCAGCCACTCAGGCATGCAGAAAACATATCATACTGAATTCATGATAAGCTAATTCTTAATTGCAAATCCTAAAGGATTACTATTTATCAATTTGCAGATGATTTGGGGTCGAAAACACTTGTGTATGAAAAGTTAAGAAAATGAACTGGGAAGTTGTCACCTTAAAGCACCAATCATTTGTATATTTGTTCGAGTCAACTCAGGCTTTGTTCCCTTCTTCTTCAACAGCTGGACAACCTCTATCGTTGCCTTTGCCAATAGGTCATCATTTAAACAAGATGCAAGCAACGCTGAAATGCAAAGACATGATTAGCATAAGATATAATCGATGCCATCTTCCACCAAGCCACAATTATTTGACTATACCAAAATAAACATAAAAACTTGTGATAACAACATTAGTAAGTTATACAACAACAAAGACTAGAGGAGCCAATTAGCATACCAATAGAACATATAGACTTTTTCCTGACACTAGCTGTATTAGAAGCCAGTTGAGATAAGAGCGCAGCAAGAAGTGCCTCGTGATCTGATGTCATAAGATTACCAAATCTATGAAGAACATCGCAAAAAATGTCAAGGCAATCACACTTGACTTCCACACTTGTTGCCTGAAATGAAAGTGTAATACAAGTCAAAAAATTACATTAAAAGCAAATCTAACTATGCACATTCAAAGATGAACATAAAGCACAATCATGTCATCCTTAGTACTCGAATCAATGCAAATAGAAGTAAGGATGGATAAAATCAGCAAATCTAATTAATAGGATAAGCCATTTTAAAGAATCATTTGAAATTAACATTAGCAAAGAAAGAAAGTCAAAATGCAGGTTAGGTTACAAGCAATGGTTCTCATGATAAGAAAGGTGCCAAACAGCTTCCATATATATATTTTGCACCACTTATATTAGTCATCTACTATTATGTTATGAATATATTATTGTTATGTTTGTTATAATTTATTCAAATTTTGCATTTTAACTACTTCAAATATATTTATCACATAAGAAAGGTAAATTGTATCATACGGCAGTAAAGCCTGCTTTGTTCCAGGGAGGCCAGATGTTGGGCTAGTAAGAAAAGTCACATTGACATAATGGGGATGGCAGATATGTGAATCTTGGGATGGATGTGGAAAGACTATAAGGGATCAGGTGCCCAATGGTCATAAGAAATTGGGTGGTTTAAGCATGTGCAATTGACAGAAGCCAAAGCCACTAATTGACGAACTAGACTTCTTCTCCCTATGTTATTCCCATTCTAAAATAATGGTTCTCTACATTACTGCTGGAGATTAAGGCTACCTTCTCCTTTCTACTTCGATCTATGCCTAAAGTTTAGTGCTTCTTGCAATGTTTGACATACCAGTCATCATCAACATTGTTGTTGCACTACTTATATTTGTCCCTTTCCCATAAATAATCCATTATTGTCATCTTACAAGTTGGGGATACTTTGCATCTTTCTCCTCCATGATGGCCAGAACAAACGAGTACCCATCCATGCATGGGGAGCATGCCTCTCTTGTTGAACTATGTTCTCTTCCACAGGTGTGGGGCATAACAACAGGTAATTTTCATGCTTTCACCAATTTTTGTCCTGATTGAAGACCTTTAATTGCATTGTTTAAGAGCATTTCTTCTCTGAGGGCATGAAAACTCAATATCCACCTAATTTCTTAATGATACTCTTCTTACACCTCACTTTCCAATGAGCCTTCTATCAAATGCAGAAATAAATTCTTCTCCAATATATATTGTACATTTCAAGTCATCCCATGATAATTTCAGGACTTATGAACCATTTCAGACATTTCATCATTGTTTCGCCACCACCAGCACCAAGGTCGTCCGCCCTTTCCAGAATTTTTCGGTCTTCTCACCAAAAAGTTGCGAGGTATCATTGGATATCCAGCGAGGGGTAAATTTACTTCTCCAATGCCTGTTTGTCTCAGTCACCCTCCCAAGACCGAGTTCTTGCCAGAATCTCACTGAGATTCAGCAAGAATGCAAACCATGCTCCAGAACAGCTTATATTATTGTGGTATTCCATCACTAATGTTGATTAAGAATCAAGTAAATTAGCTACACATTGCCATAGGCACGCTTTATCTTAATAATGGCCTTTAATCATCAACCCCATAAGATCTGGTTGATTTTGATGTCTATGTTAGACCAACAGTTTCAAACTCCGCTAGATTTTAAAACTTTCTATTATGTGTTGAAGATTTTACACATAAATCATGGCTCAAATTGGGTAAGGCATGTTTGCGGACTAATCCTTCTTTCCACAGTTTTCCAATGATGCTTAAATTTATCCGTAGAGATAATGCCTCAAAATCATAGTTTTCTATGTTGTGGCATTGTTGCTGAGTTTGCCATGGCTAACAAACTATAAATACAAGCCATTCTTCGAAATTCAGACGCAGTCAGGGTTGTCAATCAAGTCAGTTCATTTAAACACCACTAATTCCATAATCCCGTTATTCAAATCTTTAGTTACATCTGAACTAAGATAAGGCGGACTGCATGGATAATTTGATAGCAGCAGCTAACAAACAAATGCTTGCTGATCTATTTATTGCTCAATGGTTAAATTTGTAATGCTTTATTATTCCAGAATAGGCCTCAAAGCCTAAAATTACGGAAGAGGCCTTTACCATTACTACACTTCTTTAATGTAATAAGATCAAAAGCTTCTATTGCTCTCGTCTTCACCCGTCCTTCAGCCCCTTCATTCATCAAAATTACAAGGGATGCCCAATCCCCAACCAAAAGGCATTCAAGTCGGATGCATCCTAACAGTTCACTCTCTATGCTTAATAAGAAAAAGCTTCTTCCTTGTTTATTAATCTATGTGAGCACACAATTATGAGAGGATCAAGGGAGTTACAAATCCTTGGTATAGATGTGTAAAGTTTACTAGGATTGGTGAGAAATTCAGACAGAATTGATGGTAAATGAGAGGACATATGCATGAGTAGCGTAACATTGTCAATTAAGGAGTACAGAGAAATCACAATCTTTAAAGTTTCTTTAATCCTCAATGCTCAATGACATTGTCCAGAATAAAATGAATATTTCAAAGTATAAAAACTCACAGAAGCTGTGAGCCCTTTTCTGAATTGAGGAACAATGGAGGCAATAAGTCGCTGTGCAGCAGATGTGGTACTAACTTCCGAAATAATTGTTTTTAGGGCAATACAAGCAATGTCACGATGTTGATCCTTTCCATTAAGCAATTTGAGGCATAGCTTATCAGTCATTTCCAAAATCCTTTCCTCGTGAACTTTCTTTGTTAGGGGAACCAAACTGCAAAAAGAGATGATGCAATCAAGCTTGTAATGCATTGCTAGAAAAAGTATTATTTCAAACCCCGAGAAACACTTGTTTACAGACTTCTTCCTCATCATCATCACCATAATATGCAAATCAGTTGGACACGAATTTTCCCAGTTTCCAAATACGACAAAATATAGAGTTGAAAGAGGAAAATAACCAAAAGGATTTCGAAAATGTCTGCCCAAATGAAAAGGAAACACGTAGAGAGATTTATGCGGACAGCATAACATAAAGGTCAAGTGGGCACCTAAATATCTACAACCGATGCCTAGTAACTTTCTTCAGCTCAAAAGTTATAAACCACTTATGTTCCTCTCATCACATCACAATGGTCTCACTTATGTTCTCAGATAACATGAACATGGGTGATACTGGGATTCGTAATTGCATTGAGATCTCTGTCCAGGACGAATGCCTAGACTTAGAACTAAACAAAAGGCCGTTTTTGACAGAATATTTAAAAGCACAGTGAGACCTTACAAAAAACCCCCGCAATCAACAGAAAAATCAACAGAAAACCATTTAAATAAAAAGACGAAGACGGAAAACAACACCAACATATGGGCATATGGTTATGGATGTTTAAAAAGTACCCACCACTTAACAGCCAAAGCTGAAACGTCCCCAGACACATCATCAAGTTGCTGCAACACAACCTGACACAATTTTATTTCCATATCAGCGTCTGCCCTGAAACCCTCCTTGTTCAACTCATTGAGCAAATCCGAGGTCGCCATGTATCTGAAATCTTTGTCTTTACCCGTCATCTGCCCACAAAAACATACATGATATAGACACCCACATGCATCATAAATTTGCATAAAAAATCGATCACACACAAGAAAGAAAGAGGAAATAAAAAATATATTAACATACCTTCTCTAATATGGTGTTCAAAGCCATGTTCGACATTTTCTCCAAAGCAACCGAGCTTCCACAAAACAGAACCGCTGCAACCCAAATTGTACAAAAACCATTATTTTTTACGGCTAACAACAGCAAATGAGGATCGGCACAAAAATATTGCCCTAGCTTCGGCAAGGAAGCGCTATCGTGATTAACAGGCAAAGTAAAACACAGGGGAAGGAAGGGAAGAGAAGAGGAGGACGAACCAAAAGGAGAAGGAGATCGCCCACGAAGAAGGCGGCGGCAAGCTCGGGTAGCAGTGGTATACGGTGAGAAGAGAAGGGGGCGTGTGCCCTAGTTCGGGCCAGCAACGGGGAAGTAGCAGTAGCTTTAGTGGCGTTAGGAATCGCAATGCCCGGTCTTGTAAGTGTTTTTATTTTATATAACCGGTCGCTAACCGGCGGATATAAGATTAGAAATAAATATTAATTATATTAAAATTAAAATAAATATTAATTATATTAAAATTAAAATAAATTTTAATTATAATAAAAATTATTTTGAAATAAATCCTAATTATAATTAAAAAATAATATTTGTATTAATAAAAAACAAAATGGTAATATTATAAAATAATTAGATGACATGTAACAAAAAAGTATTAAAGGTTCAAAATAAATTTTAATTACAATAAAAAAATAAATTTTTTATTATATGAAATAAAGAATAATATTATAATATAATTAGATTACACACATCAACACACGCGTCAAATAAATCCTAATTACAATTGAAAAATATTAAAGGATTTTAATACAATACAAAAGTAAAATTTTTACTAATAGAAAATAAAAAGTAATATTGTAAAATAATTATATAAAACATGGTAAGGCCGTATTAAAAGTGTAAAACTTAGCTTCAGCTCAAGGTTTTACCCACTTGTAATTTGTCCAGTTCGGGTCTGTAAAACCTGCAACTCGAGTCAGGGTTTTATAGTCGTTATG
>JAURVB010006870.1:0-45587 GCA_033002965.1 Piper betle
CAAACCCTAGTTTCTCTTATGGCTTTAGGACGCTTCCGCATTTTCGGTCCCGTGAACCGACCGGAAATGTCACCGGCGACCGAACCGTTCGCTAATCTACTAGGTTCGGTTAAGCCGACCCGGATCTGCCCTCGGTGTCTCAAGATGGAGATGCAAACATGAAATGCATGGATGGGATGCGTGGGTTCTAACGTAGTCCTACATGCATGCTATGATGTACAAGCAAAGACAAGACAAAATAATAAATGAAGAAACCAAAAGAAAATATATACTATTTTATAAAAATACGGTAACACATAATAATCTACCCTGACATTCAACCATTATCTCATTCGTTTTTACCTGAGCCGAGTCTGAACTCCAAGGCTCCCTACTCATTCATATTTATCCAGTTCATTTCATATCAAGTAATTCATCTAAGCAAACACATCAAAATTATCATTCACGTAGCAATAACACACCGTCATTATACGATTACACGCGGCAGGTACATGTGTGCGCGGTTCCGTGCTGCTCCTCCGCAGTCCCGACAGCTTTCATCGCTCGCATTTCTCACCTACATATATATAGAAAAACCGTCAGTAACGAGTGTTACCGGCCCGGAAAATAACTAATATCAATCTGGCACAGGAGAGCAAACTCTCCTGTTGAATGAAAACCATATACTTCCTCAAGAACTCTCATCAGGGCACATACGGGAGCCGTCGCCCTCGGGTCGACAGCGTCCCCCTATCTTTCACATTCTCATGCCTCGGCCATTTCTCTATTGCTTCTCGCGTCAAATCTCATTCCTTTCCGCCCTCTGCACCTTCCATATTACTCCTGGCCTTGAGCACGAAGGCCGAGTACTCTCAGGCAGTCGCCTTCAGTACCCTTTGAAACCACAAGTCTAGACATGCGCTGCAATGCAGTACCCGTGAACCTCCACACTTCTCCGGGTTTGAGGAACTCAAAGGTGGAGTTGTCAGGATCCCTCGGGAATGAAACGGCCCGCACACCATTCCAGAGCCCACTGTCGACACACACGTGCCCGCTCGCGTAGCACGGTAGTCAGATTTCCCTCATTCAGTCTCTCACAAAAACACGAAAACTATACATATATATAGGTCTGGGTTGGGATTTATACAATAGGCCCGAAGGCAACGTGAGCTGGATCTGAAGTTCGAAAACAAACTCGAGGGATCTCATCCTCGAGGGTTATTAATCCGGAAAATCGTTGGCTAAATGGCCCGAGTTAAGTGGGATTCGATAAAACGCCACTTAACTCGTCCTGCACATAATAAATCAAATACACAAGAGAGTAGCGTAAATCAGAGAACGAGTCCTAAACGGACCTGGTAGAAGCTCCAAACGGGTCCACGCGCCTAGGCGGCGAGCTCCTACACCGTACCTACACAATCAAGCTAAAAACTAACGCCCGCATGATGAATCACACATCCTATAGCATACACACACAATCAACACAATCACGCATCAATCAACACACATCAACCTATATCAATTCTAGCAAGTCTACTTAGGTTAGTTTGCATTAATCATGATCATTACCTAGTTACCCTAATTGGTTTCTTAACCTCCATTTTTAACACCACTTAATCAACAATTTCATATTTTATCCTTAATCAAATCTACATTTATATATATTATTATAACACACAATTCACCAATCCTAGCATGTAATTCTAATAATCAATACTTTAAAAAAATTAAATTAAAATAAATTATACCTCGCGTCGTCGAAAATCGGCGACGGCTAGGGTTCCCGTTTCGTGGCTCGAAACTCGAATTCGGCGCCTAGCGGCGTCCGAAGTCCGATCAGATTGGACCGGGTGCGTTCGGCGGATGATCCGGCGAATTTCCCACGAATCCAATTTTCCGGCGGTTCCGGCGGTTTTCCGGCGAGTGTCGGCGGTTTTCCGGCAGATTCCGACGGTTTTCCGGCGATGATTCGGGACAGGGCAATCAGGGGGTCTATCGGCACCAGCTCGACGAGCTCGGTCCGATGGTGGTGTCAAACAGGGTAACCGAGGCGGCGATGGCCGTCGGCGGCGGCGTTGAAAATGGGTGGCGGCGGCGGTGTGCTCCGATCGGGGCTCCGGCCGGCCTCGACGGCGCTCGGGATGGTGGGGAAATGTCGGCGACGGCGAGGGGGTGGTCGTCGGGGTCACAGCGGCGGCGGAGCGGCCCGGACGGCGGCGGAATCCGGCTCGGAGTGGCGACGGCCGAGGTGGTTTCGTGGGGCGATTCCGACGTCGTGGCGGCGAGGCGGTGGCCGGGGTGGGTCGTGACGGCACGGCGACTGCACGGCGGGGCGGGGCGGCGTTGATCGGCGGCAGTGCGGCGTCGACAGCGGCGGCGGCAGCGACGACCGTGGGTGGCGCGGCTAGGGTTTGGAAGGGTAAGTGTCGGGAGGAAGAAGAAGTGTTGTAGTGGCAGTTTCGTAAATAAGTATTGACTCGATTCCTACTCGAGTCAAAATAATAACTAGTTCGTAATAAATTCTAAAAAAATCTAGAAAAATATGGAAAAATTTCATAAAATAAAACAAACACAACAACATCAAAATGGCATGCTCTATAACTAATAACCCACCCGAATATAATCCAACGCGTCCTAACGCGTTATTCGGCCTAAAACTATTTCTACGATCAAACATATAAAAAGAAAAAAATACTGCATACTTTCATATATTCTGATAACTCATATCTCACCATCTTCTCGACGTTATCATCATATATTCAGGTACACCTGACTCTCATCGCTCATAACTCACGGCTGGTCTCGACTCAGCACGCGGTTCATGAAACTGACTCGACTCGAACCAACGGTCGAACCGACTGGTTCGGTAACGTAAAACCCTGACTCGAGTCACGGGTTTTACAAGTTTATTTACTCGATGATTTGATATGAAATCTAATAAAGCCAACACTTCATCCTTCATCTTTTTTAATTAGAAATAACAATTAGTTTTTTATTACATGTGAAAATAACTCTCAATCCCTAAGATTATCGAAAACTTCCCTCGAAAATATGAGGAGCCTTTTAATTTATAATTTTATTGATCTTTCTATTTCCTCCTTAGTTCCAAAATTGAATTGTGGGTTTTTTTTAATAAGGGTGATCATTTCAATTGATAATTTTATTGACCACGTGCAAATTTGGTCACAATGGTTTGGTAAAATCTGACGGTTTTTATCACATTATCATACGTGTGGCTAATTGCATCAACCTCCTCAAGTTAAAGCCTGGAGTTTTGTTTTTCTTGCTTATCGCATTTCAGCCAGAGTTATCATATATAATTATACAGTGAATACGAAATATATGAAATTTAACTAAGTCAAATTGGGTTTAACCAGATTTCAAAATTATAAATAAAATATTTTCTTAGACATTAAAACTACTTTTGCAATTAATATTTAATTAAATATCTGTCATAATCATAGTTTTAAGAAAAACGGTGTTTTAAAAAAATATGGGATTAAAAACCAAGTTATGAATGAATTAAAATAAAGTGGTGTAGGCCATCAGAATGGTTATCACATATCAGTAAAGTGCTAAAGTTTTTTCAATATCACGATGTTTCAGCCTATTTTGCACTAGGGTTGACTCTAGCCACAATAAACAATAGCTCATATTAATACATATATATTTTAAGATTTTGTATTATTATAAATATTATTACATTTAATAATATTAGTATTGTTATTATGAGATGTCTTATCAGCAGGGGCTAATATGGGAATATCGATAATATTCAAATCTAGGCATTTATATTGATTACATGGTGTAATTTTTTGAATAGATAAAACTACTCTCGTCATCCAACTATTATTCTGTTCTAAAGGTTCACATTAAATGAAGTTGATACGAAAGCATTAGCTAACTACTTATACTAATTATTATTATTATTATTATTAGAAAAACTTTGAGTTGTAATTTTGTCTAAATTAAGAATATCAAATAATGAAATAACTGTATATTACTCAAATAATTTTTTTACTATTAATACATATTTAATTTAAGATTAATTCTACATATTTTTAATTTTATAGCCCCACCCCACCCCACCCACACACACATAATTAAAACTATTTATTTTTTTTGTTATTATTTATTGATACGAAAACCTTAAAGTGTATTTTTATCCAAATTAGTAGTTTATAACAAAAAAATTACTTAAAGATTAAAATTTACTCAAGTCAAAATGTTTACTTATTAATACTAGCTTAGTTATTTTTTTAATATATTTTCAACTTAAAATTAAATTATTTTCAATATTTTTATATACAACTCAATTCTTAAAATAAATATTTTTATTAAAATTAAATAATTATTCACTATTTTTATTTAAAAATAATAACTAATTATATTTTATATAATCCAATTGATATGTTATTAATATATATTAGTATCCATAAATTAAAATGTAGCACTACACATCGCACATGCCTTGTATAATTACTATGGTAGATAATCAAGGACATCAAAAGGAAGGCTCGTGATGCAGTTTGGAATTATCTGATGATACTATCTAAATGTAGATTGTTGTATTTCTTATTCATTGCATCAATTCTGTCCAATTGCAATATGATAGGTCTAAGTCATCTATTTTAAATAATTCAACCAAGATGAAGATATAAAACCATAAACTTGTTAACATGTCGGATCATACCCCACCAAGTGTTGGATTTAGGACTTAATTTAAAAAATCTTATTGTAAGTGTAAATTATAGTCATAGTTATTTCTTAAAAAATGGTTATCGAAGTTGATGATTATAAACAACATCACCACTTATATATTAGATCTTACTTTAATAAGTATTAGATATGAGACTACCTAATTATTTAAGGAATCTTGCACTCATAATCTACCAACTTTAAGAAATTCCATCTTTGAAGTCCTTTCTTTGGAGCCTAGCTCCCACCCATCATCAAGTCTAGTCATTCAATACGGCCTCAGGTCGGCTCTGATATCATATATAATGATCCAGTGTAAGTGTAAACAGGTGTGTTTAGATCATCGATTAAAAATAGCTAACCCTTGTTAAATGTATATAACCATGTGCCCAACTAATGTACCATTATTAGGTATTATCATATTTAGGGATCTTACACTTGCTTGTATAGAATAATAATATGTTTATTGTGGATAAAAATCAATCATAATACAAAAAAGGCTAAACACGATAAAACACAAAAACACACATGTTTTAAATTTTTAATAAGGTCACAAATTTACAAATTAGATCTTCACAAAAGCTTAAACTTTATAAATTTTTGTTTGAGTTTGAAAAAAATGAAGAAGAAAAGAGACGAAAGAAGGAGAAGAAGACACGGCGCTAAGAAGAAAACACGACCCTCGTGTCGTTCTCTCTTTCTCTACAACGTTTTATTTTAACCATTATTTTGCACCCCTTTGGTAATTTTTTCTACAACAACTCATTCCCTTACCTTTCCTAAAAATATAGAAAGTTTGATGGACCTCTCTTCTTTCTCTCCTGTACAAATCTACAGCGAATTTGAGTTTTCACTAAAAGAAGAGATTTTTTATTGCAAATTGGGCAAGAGTTGGATTTAACGAGCGAGTTGAGAAGGAATTTATTATTTGCACTTTTAAATTCTTTGTGTGGTCGTTGTATCTTCGGGTAGAGTGTTAGAAGAAACCCAACTGCATACAAGATGGTAATTGTACTGTGAATTTAGAATTCTTTGGAGTGTGCCACAACCAATATTTCAGTTCTATCCATCAGTTTCCAAGTTTTCTTCCCTAATTTTACTCTAAAATTTAGTGATAATTTAACAATCTTTAGTTTTTTATTTCCAACAATTATGATAGATAAATAACACCAGAAATGATAAATAATTAAAGAAACAAATAGCCCAATTAGTCCAAAGTTAATCAAAGACTCAAGTTTGGCAAACCTTGCACTAACTGTACAAGAGTTCTAATTGATTTAGAACTTGCTCACTGAGTACTCTTTAAAAAACAAGTAAAATATAAGAGTATTGATTTTAGTAGAATTAACATAAAGTAAGTAGTAAGTAAATAAAAGAAATAATAGAGTAAATGATGTACAAAGAATTTTATAGTGGTTTAGAACTCATATTCCATTCTCCCATCCCTTTCAAATCCTTTAGAAATATATACCTTTACTTGCTTCCCTATTGGGCAATTTGTACACCTATAAGCCAACAAGCTTCTCCTACAATGCTCTTGTTTAAGCCAAGAAGCTTCAACCGTGTAACAACCCGACCCAAGAATGATTAATCAAAGTTGAAGATGTATAAATTATCCTTACTAATATGACAGATCTTACTCCAATAGGTATTGGATGTGGGGTTAATATAGAAAAATCACAATCCATCCACTTTATGGAATTCCGACTCCCACATTAAAAAATTCTATATGGAGAATCATACCCTTGGCCCATGGCCCTAGTGGTCTCACCCATGCCCAATCTAGCCTACCATCCAATATGGTCCCGGATATCACCCGTAGTGACCCAGCTAATGTATAAAATGATGGACCTAAATTACTTTTTAAAAATAGTTAACCCAAAGTGAAGATTTATAAATCATCATTACTAGTATAGTGAATATTATCCCAATAGTTATTGAATGTGGGATTGAGTGGAAGATATCACAATCACCTTTAAGACCCTAGAGGTTTACACAAATGGAAACACAAATACCTCTAACACCATTGAGTCAATATTGACCAAACTGTGATGTTAAAAGTCAAAAAGTTATTCGTTGGACTATTGATTCAGAGTAATGTAGTGAAAAGTGATCTTAACCCTCAAAGAAACTTAGGACTGAAAACCCTAAGAGTTAATACATGATGCACACTGATCATACTTATTATAGGAGAGATCTTAAATTAAAGGCTCCTACTATAAGCCCTCTGAGTTACAATAGAAATAACACCCTCATATCAACTAAGAGGATGACTTTTAAAATGCATAATGCGCACTCTCAGCTGCAACAAAGGCCGGATACCCTAGTGAGGGCACAAGAAACACCTCTCCTATAACTTGGAGGTTGGAACTTTGAAAATACTAATGCATGAACTAGTTCTTATATACCTAGTACCATCTTTAAGTTTGATAACTTTGTAAATGATGCTAGACACTTAGAGGAAGAATCATATCAGTCATGGCAACTTGTAACATATACCGCACACATGCTACAAATAGCTACTATCACACATTGCATTCTTTATGTGCTAGGCTCTCTCGCTCGAATACTTAGTCTTCACGAGGATTTGTTTAGCGGTGTGACCTATCAGCTCCTAATCCACATTGCTTCAATACAAGACACATTTGCATTCAAATATGTTTAGTGTACCTTATTATGCTCCAATCGTCAATTCTATGACTTTGAGGCTTACACACAACCTTATAGACGATTGTTAGACATTGCCTCAAAGTTATCACCCTACAAGGCAATGCAAATAACAATGATAAGGAAACACAATGTGCACAGAGTTAATAGGTCAACATTCAAGCCATCTCAATACTTACTACAAAATGCTATTCAAGGCACAAACCCTAATAATAGTACAATGTCATGATATATCACAATAAGTTCCACATAATATGATATGGAAATTATAACGCAAGTGCACGTGCCAAATCTAGTAATAAAAGTTATAAGAAAGTATCATCCCACGAGGAATTATTATTAGAAGTTTTCAATTACCAAAACTAATTTAATTAATTGTACTTAAATAGAAATGAATTCAAAGAGTGATTAAATTATGGATTAAGGCTAAACTAATCTAAAATGCAATATTTAAATCAAATATTAACTTCAAGATGACAAACCTAGGATCTTCAATTTCACCTAATGCTCTATATTATTAAAGTTATAACTTCTACCTATTAATTACATATTTGGATCATTAACCACGAGAATTAAGTATTTATAGCATCTCTCGATTCACTATAAACTTATCACTCGAGCCCAACTCCTATATCTCTATGAAATTGTGTATGCAAAATGATACTTTAAATTTTACCCTTAATAGTTACCCAAGACATATGAGTATATCTCTATCTCACATGTGAATCACCTAAAATAGATGAATAAAGGCTATTTTATTAAATGACAAATTTAATCTTTCTATCTCTAGACAAGATTAAATCTCTAGATTTAACAATAGGTGGCAGTCTAATGATTGCATTAAGAACTAAATAAGATAGATGATCCAACATCACAATCACATAGATAAAAATTAATAACCTTTATTAATCCATGCACTAAGTGTCATTGAATATCCTAGAAAAGAATTTACTCCATAAAGTATTTGATTAAACTCAAGAAATTCATATGTAATATGAAAGACATTATTTAATTACAAAGAAAAGTAAATCAAAACAAAAAAACTTTTTTTGAGAGAGCATCTTCTTCTTCTGATCCAACTTCTCGGTTGTTCCTTTTCGTCTTTCATGCCATCGCTTCGCCGTCTAGTGTTGTTTTTCTTCTTTAATTAAAACCCTAATTAAGTTTATAAATGATCCACCCAAATATTTCAAGTACGGTCCATTAGGATCTCCAGAAATATCAGTTTTTCTGCCGCTAGAGCTCGAGCGCTCAAAATCCAGGCACTCGAGCACTCAGCTCTCGGCCATAACACTTTCTTAACAAAAAGGCCAGCGCTCGAGCACTTTACGCTTGGTTCTAAATTTTGGGTTACGCTTTTTGGCCCGATTTTGCCCCGAATTTATTCCGGGTTGACTTCTAACTCTTATACCCTGCTTAGAAGAACATCAATTAGCACTTTTTACACCAAAATTATAATAATATCTCACTTTATTAATAATATCTAATAAACTTTTAAACTAATAAAATTGAAATAAAAATCACTCGGAACATGACAAAGACTCAATATAAAATGCAAAGAATAATAACTTTTTACAGAGTTATCATAATACATAACATAGCAACAAAAGCATGATGTCCTACCATGAGCCCTCTTATATGTTTGCCTATGCCAACCAACGCCAAGCAAACTCACCTACATAAATTTAAAACATCCGCCGGTAATAAAAAAGTTTAATTATTGGTATGAAAATAACTACTAACAACATGAAGGTAGCAAATGGGTCATCCCGTACCCATGAGGAAAAATAATATAATTGTAAGAATTACTCACATAACACCAAACAAAAGATGATAGGCGCATGAAGCACTCTCGAGAAATTACATAAACCAGCACGCTAAGGATGATAATGCAACATGATGAATCAGCATTCTAAGCATGGTAATGCAATGAGATAAACTAATATGCTAAGCTCAATGATACAATGAAATGAGCTGGCACACTATGCATGACAATCTCACAAAATATGCACAACAATACAATTGGTCCTTCACCCTAAGCGCCTGACAACACACCAAGTGAATAGTTGAGTCATAATAACTTATAATAAGTCTAGGTAGAGATTTTATAACATCTTTCTGAATCTCAAGTTTGAGTCAAAGGATCTCATCCTTGAATTTTTGTTAAACTGTGTAAAAATCGGTTAAATTACCTGATATTGATGGGATCTAATAAAACGCTACTACAGTCATCCTATCATGTAAAATTGATAAAATCTACTCTCAATGAGTCAAGCAGAAGGTGAAGTGGAGGAGATCTATAGACCTAAGTGAATGGAGTTCCTCATCCTAATTAGGCGAGCTCACTCTGCACATCCTAAGCAATGCAAAAATACCCTAATCACAGTCTAATTACATAGGAATGCAAAACGAACATGGCCTCCACATATGCACAACCATATGCAGATTCTAATTAATTTGATAGGTTAATTAGTCACACACTAATCTACATTAAGTAAATTAATTAGGATTTGAAAGGTTTCCGACAAAAATTAGTGAATAAATTCGCTTAAGCCTTAACCTTCATTAATTGAACAACTCTAGGTCCACTATTTTTCTCATTGGCCCAAATGAACTCCAAATAGGCTACAACTTGGAATGATTCAACCTCAAAAATTACCATGGGTTGGCCCATGGGCTATCACGATGGATAAGGCCCACTAATGTAAGACTAAGTCGCTGAGAATAGTATTCCTAGGCCACACACCAAATTTGTTAAGATTTATTCATGGGATTGAAGACCCCAACCAAACGTGGGGAAATTAAGGAATCTAGCCAACACTTTGAACTGTAATCTTACAAATTTTAGACAAAAAATCCAAGTATTTTAACCAGGAGAAAATTGGGAAGGGAAGGTATAGACAAGGGAGATTCCTGGAACTACATAGGACAAACTTGGCCTCTACAGGTTGGGAAAAATCCATAGACGAAACTATCATTCCAAATGATCACAAATTTTAAGGTAATCAGATAGGACCACTACCTAAGGTCTAGGTAAAATTTTAGGGAATTTAAAGAACAAATTATTAAGATTTAGGAATTTACAGTCTGAGCTCAGGAATTAGGGTTTGACCCTCGATTACTATCCACTCAATTTATCGATTTTATTAACTACCTAAATGACTCCCAAATTACCCCAAAATTATTGAGATTTTTGTAGACATTTAGTAAATCAATAAATAAAATTTTCATATTTTACTAAAGTCTTTAACTTATTCAAACAATAGCCCTAAGGTCGAACCATGTCACAACAACCATACAATATCATAGTAAGAGTAGTATGGTTTTAGGTGTAATGTTCAAGCTCTTAAGTTAATGCTCAAACCAAGCTTAAAATGTTCCTAGAAAGACATATACATGCATAAAATCCAACAAAATTGTAAAACACCAAACAAGCATGCAAGACAAACCATGAAACTTTGAAAGGAGGAGGAAAGGAGGGATCTTTACCTCACAAGGGCTAGGAGGAGGTCTTTTGTGATTTTCTACACCAACACCTACCATTTCTAGGGATTAAGGGAGCTCGGAGAAGGTTGAAAGCAAGATAGGTTGGTGGTGGAGGAAGTGGAGAAAAGAGAGAAGTAGAGAAAGGTCGGAGAGAAGGAGCAAAAGGTGAAAAATAGTGGAGTTTAGGGGGTATTTATAAGCTGGAAATTGGTTCCGGTGCAAAGGCGTCAGCTGAGTGCCATTGCACTCCGCATTGGCAAGCTGGACTATAGGCCAGTGGCTAGCCATGCACGCATGAAGAAAATGCAAACGCAACCCTAGTGGGTGCAAAGGTGCTGGCTGAGCACCGTTTCGTCTATGGAGAAAGGAGGGAAACCTAACTTTTGCCGCAAGCGCACTAGGGCAAGTGCCTTTGCATCACGACCAAGAGTGAAAAATTCAAAAGAAAATTAAGGCTGAGCGCAAAGGCACTAGTTGGGCACCTTTGCTCTGTGTACAAAAAACACACACCTAGGGTTTTCACCCTAGGGTGGCCGGAACGACCTTAGAAATCACGCCGCAGGACCTATAGGGGCTAGGATTGATCAAAAGGGATTCTGAACAAAAGAAGGCACACAAGACTTGCTTGGAACACGGTCTTAACGCCTAATTTCAACATGACAACACCCGATTGAAAAGTAAATAAAATAACTATTGTAACTATGTTGTGCTCAATTGGTATGTCAAACTTTGGGGAAGCTAGAGCCTTGGCTCACATAACATACAACACACATCTGCATAGCGGATAAAAGAGGCCGATCACATAACACTCGGCTTGACTCGAGGGTAGCCTGACACTAAAATCATGAGGCAAATGGCCTAGGTTTTACAAATACACAATATTTTTTCTTCTAATGCCCATCTAGAGTAAAAAGTCAAGACACCTTGGATGCTGAAGCACCCTTCAAACCTACAATTATGTCTAAATTCTCACACACACTTTTAACACAATAGAGATTTACAACAAATTACTTAACATCTTGAGTAAAGCCTTACAAAGACTTTGGTATATTTGTCTTATGCCAATGTAAGCACTCTTTGATTTAAAAATTGAAGAACCAGGGTATTATAAGCAAGACAATGTAAACTTTCTAATATGTAATACCCAAAAGTGGTCAAAATGCGTACCCAATAACCATTTTTATGGCTAAGCACCTCTTGGCTAAGAAAATTGTCAGTCAACATCTCCAATGACTGGTTTTCCTCGCATTGATCGGTAGCCAAATGATATGTCGATCGTCTATAGAAAGTAAATCGCAGTCCTTGCCTATTGCTATCTTTTGCCGAACTTTTACCAATCGTCTGCCAAAGTCCACTACTTCCTCCACTCGATGTGATCGGCTGCCAATCATTCTACCGAACGTGAATGGAACTCGTGATACTTGTGTTTCTTTGTTGAATTTTTATGCTTGATGTGTACAAATTGATTCCCAATGATGAATTAGCTAATTTAATGACTGAACAATTAAAACTTAGGCTCAACTGGTACGGCAACACGGGTGATTAGCATACATGGGTGTGTGCAAACCTTCATGTATTATGTCAAACCAGCATTCAATGTATGTCCGACAAAAATTGACTGATTAACTATGATCAAGGAATAACCAAACCTCTACCACCTAACTATCCAACCAAAAGACCTATTCAAATCATAAACTAATAATATAAATGGTATTTTCAAAGTTCATCACTATATTAATATTACGAAACAATCAAACCTAAGGCATATAAACCTCAACAGTTGAACCTTCCCATGCAATATAACATCTACAAATATTAAAGAAATTAATTATTCCAATTTTAATCTCAATTGACATAAGATGAACTCAGGAAAAACGAGAGAATATGTGATTACTCGGACAGTCTATTGGCTTTTTTATTTTGTGAAGAAGAGGTGTATTTAACTAATAGTACGGAAAGAAGACAGGCCTTGAAAATACAAATATATGTGCAATATAAATAAATTATTATCTGATTCTGATGGTGACTAACCCTGGCTAAAAAATTTGATGGTAGACGCACAATTTTTTGCCCAAGACTAATTAAACGGACATAGACAATAATAACTTGACTGAGCCTTGGCACACCCACCGGTAATGCCATAAACCTAAGATAATGCCCATCAATTGACTTTTTTTAACGACGAATTTAGCCTCAGAATTAGTGAAATTACACAAAATTTTGGTCTATAAAAAATTGCTTACTACCTCATAAATTGTGAGTATGAATTATATACAACTTACAGAATCCCTTTCATTACAATCACAGAGTCGCATAGCTTCATTGGTCTTCCAGTGATCGCTTACGAGCCCTAAGATTTAGCTTGAGACTTTCAGGCAATGGGGGTGTTCTTCCTCGTCTAAAGAGAACAGCCAAAGCTCTCATCTTGTGGCAAATATCAAATACCTACTCAAACAACATTAAAAAAAATTACACCTACAACATATGAAAACCTGCAAAACAATCTCCTAAACCAACTTACCGAGGATGCTTCAACTTCCGCAACACCATCACAATTTTGACCACCTCCTTGCAACAAGTCGCAATATTTTGTAGCATCATGCTCATCTTCAAACACCTGCCATTAAGATAACCATGTCATGTACTGGACATCTTCATCAACTAGACCTTACGCTAGCTAAGTCAGAAATGTATAGGTAAAGGATCGAGTGCTTTCATATTCAAAATCGATGATACAAAGCCCATACAAGAAAAAACGAAAGAAAATTACACTGTTCTTACTCCATATTTTAAAGAATAAAAATCAAAATTAGTGAAGAGAACAAGCGAAAATATTTCCAGTTTATCTAAAACAGGTAAATTAATGCAGATTACAAGAAGAGAAATGCACTAAAATAAGCAAAAAGAACTATTATTATTCACATATTCTAAAATGCAAGACCTGCACATTTTCCCTACAAAGGGAATATAGCAAGAATTTGTTAAACAACCTCATAGATGCATGTGGCATAAAAAGGTGAAAAAAGGGTAAAAAGCACAATCTTTTCCGATGCTGAAGTGTGTGAACAAAAGAAACCTAGAAAGACCATTCCAAGGCTGGAAAACGGAGGATGGCACCATAGTTCTAGGAATTTATTGCTTTACAATGAGGTGGCAGAAAAACACCTTATGAGTATGACCATAGATTTAAGCAAAGAAAAGAAGAAGGTTAGCTGCTAATTTCATACTCTTCAGGAATTGAGGAAACTTTGACACAAAGTACCAGGAGACATGATTTTTCATTTATTTTGACATGAGCACTTAAGAAACTTACAAGAACTCCTTCTCGTATATCTTCAACCAGCATCTGGAATTTTGTGCCCGCTCTAGATTGTTTAGATTTATTTCCAGCTTCTGGTTTCAATTTGCTACTTCGAGAAAATAGAAGTCCCAGCTCCCTTTCTACTTCACTGCAGAACAACAAAATAAGCTCCTTGCTGCCAAGTTACAATGGTATTATGCTGGCACAAGTTATTGACTATAACAAAAACTAACCTGCGATTTCTTCGTGTTTTCATAGTACACAATTCATTCTCTCTTTGAGTGAGTACATAAACAGGCTTTGAATCTTCCCTCCATGGGTTGCTTTCTAACACTAGATAAAATATAAAAATTTCTCATAAATATTTACAGTGAAACAGTAGCAAATAAATTTTTTACTCCAGTAATAATTTCGGCTATGGTATTATTATTGACAGAGGTTATAAATGGTGTGTTGGTAGGTTATATGAATTCAGCTAATGACATTGTAAAAATCAGGTTCTATAAATATGAACAAAAGATCGGACCAAGGATTCCAGGACCAAAGCTTCTCTCTCTAAAAAGTGGTTTATTTAATTCTTCCGTCAATGGTGATCGGAGTTCCATCTTGGATCCAAAATTAGTCTCTAGCCTTTCCCTCATTGGTTCCTAAAACACTAATTCCGACCAAATCAAGACATTCTTGTTGGCAACAAAACTAAGCTTCATTCTTCTAAAGGTGTGTCCAAGTTTTTTCTAACAGGGGACTATTTCACCATTATTAAGCACACCTATTCTCAATTTAATTTTCTCTCTTATCGTAATTGAAGAATTAAATGTCACAAGAATATGGGCTGTCCAAGATGGGATATGTCTGTCTATAAGATGATAAATAAATAAGTAGAACAACTAGAAAATGGTTAGCACAAAACAATTTTTCAAGTGAGAATTGTCTTGTGCTTTATTGAATGCAAATAGAATATCAAAGCCACAGTGCATAAAAATCTGAGGCCAATAAAGAAGAGAATATCAATGCCACAGTGCATAAATTTCGATTGATTATTTTGAAATTTATATCAATGGACAAACTTTGGAGAAAAAAGTGGCACATCTTTAGCGAGATGCCCATCCTCTGTAAACCTCAGAAGAGTATCAAATTCGTGATGCTGAACAGAAATTGCACTCGTCACTAATTTTCAATTTAGTTGCCACTTTGCATTAAGAAATTCTGCAATTATGTTTCTGTAATAAAAATCATCACTATTTTATTTACTTCCAAATTTGATTACAAAGATATCGTAGCACTGATAGCTTGAAGACCTAGGGCGTCCTGTGTATTCTTACCATGCCTGAAGATATGGTTGTCTACTCTAACTGACAGCCCCACAAACATTATACCAACTTCACAAGATAAAGGAAAGAAATAGAACTGAATGGTGATTAACATATTTCTGTACTGTAGCTGAATCAGGGGGCTCCAAAATGAAATATTCCATCACCAACATTATTCAGTCATTAAGTTATTTTTACTGATCCTTCTACTGGTCAAGAGAAATGGCATTATTGAAATGTTCATATCATGCAGTACAAGTTACAAAACTTTGCTCTGCTTTGATTTACTCTTGATGTCGGAGTTCTACCGTTAATAGGCCTTTCATTTTTCTTTTCTCTTTTTTAAGTTAAGAATCCTAACGTGTTTAGGGTTTAATAGACCTTTCATTTTTCTATTCTCTTTTTTAATTTAAGAATCCTAATGTGTTTAGGGTTTTGTCTGGTAGTTTCCTCACGAGTCTATTAAACCATTGTTATACACCTTGAATTATATAAACTTAGGCTAATGAAATTTTGAGTATTGTGAGATCTAATTCTCTGTGAATAAAACTCAAACACACACTGTGTGCTGATCCCTCTCCATTATCTAATTTCTCATCATGTTCTCCATCATTAAACATCAGCTTGTAATAGTTTGTACATGTCATTACAGAATTTTACTTTAATCACCTAGACCTGCAAAAAAATACCTATGAAAATGTGGATATTGCAAACTGAAAAATACTATAAAATATCAGATAATCCAACCAAACATCCTGTTTCATAATAGAACATTATTATTGCATAGAACAAGCACAAGGTAGTGGTTATTTTACGGTAAAAGAAGAATAAAGATCTAATTCCAAGATCACTTTATATGCTCCTGCGTCACACTGTATGATTTCTTGAAGATATGGCCGTCTACTACAACTAGCATATAAAAATCCCACCAAACGAAATACTTAACAAGATAAATGAAAGAAAAAGAACTGGCTGACTATTAACATAGTTTGGTACACTCAGAAAAATTGGAGGTTCCTAAAATAAAATGTCCCCACCCCCAACCTTATTCAGTCAATAAGAGTTATTTCTACTGAACCCTTTACTGATCCGGATGAAAGGGCATTAGTGTATTGTCCAAATATCAGCTCGTATTAGCTTCTTCATGATATTGCAGAATTTCAATCTAAACACAAGCTACTAAAATGTCGATATTACAAGCCAAAAAATACAATAACAAATCCGACATTCCAACCAAACATCAGAAAATTGTTATTGCATAGAACAGAGTCAACAGACACGAGCAAGTAGTTATTTTCACAGAATGAAAGGGGGAAAAATGGAATCAAGCTTAATTTAAGCATCAACCAATAATGATCCAAATTTCACTTCTTTTAAGGAATGAGGTACCCTACCAAAGAAATGATAATCAAGCCATGCTAAAGCAGAAACGAATGAAAGAAAGCCAAAAAAGAAAGGAAACAAACAAGTACCGTCATAGCTGCTGGAATCGATGCTCTGCTCAAGGTGCCGTCGCAGGTCATAAGCGCGGGAGGAAACCCGGCGAACGAACTCCGCAGAGCTGCCGGGTATCGTACCGTCCATCCGCAGCGCCCTCTCTAGCTCATCGTCGGCGCGGCCGCCACCTCCGTCCGGCGAAGACGATAGGCAATAGACTGCTGCGCCCCGGCGTGGGTAGGGAAGACGGCGGCGGCGGTGGAGGGAGGCGGAGAAGGCGAGAGAGATGGGAGGGGGAAAGCGGCGGGGCATGGAAGAGGAGGTGGAGGCGGGCGGGACAAGCGACTCCATGACTGGTTTGTGCGACGAAACGCAATCTAATTCGGAGCTCTTTGGGTTTTTCAAGGAAAGTGTGGGTTTGGCAGATCTTTTGTCCTCACTCTTTTCTTTTTCCTCCGTTCTCTCTCCGCACGTCTCTACGCCCGACATTTCGGACGATGATTGACCGGCTGTTACCGAGTCGAGTTTGATTTCCATTTTAATTCGGCTCAAATAATTTAAAGTTTGTTTAAATTTAATTTCGGTTTAAATAAATTTTGAACATATATATATATATATATATATATATATATTTGAGTTTAGTTCAAATATTTTTATGTTATTCAAGCTCGAATGTATTTAAAATATTTAATTTTGACGAACTCGAACCCTGCTCGTTCATTAGCTCGAAACCGGTTCGATTGTAAAACAAAAAATAACTCACTTAAAAAAAATAAAGTCAGCATAGATTAAACCTAGATGTTGAATACCTATTAAACTAGTTATAAATAAATATAACTTGTTATAATTAAACTTATTAATATATATATATATATATATTTATATAAAGACAATATTATTACATTATTTTATCGAGTCGAGCTACGAGTTGAGTTCGAGTTATAATCAAACCGAGTCGAGTCGAATACTACCTTGCTCAAACTCGGCTCAATGGATTCGAGTTTGAGTCGAGTTCGAATTCGAACATTTAAATGTCGAGTTTCGAGTCGAGTCGAACCGAACCGAATGCTAAATGCTCACGAGCTGGCTCGCTCAATTAGCAACCCTAATTGAGACAAAGAAAAAACCCTACCCTAGATCAATTTGAACCATCCTCAAATTAGATTATTTTTTAAAAACCAACCTTACCTCTACTAATCGGATAGAGGTACCCTTAAAATCAGACTCGACCAAACCCTAATGGTAAAGCTCTTGATAATTAATAATAGGCTAAAGCTCTCGATAACCTAAATCCTAAACAATGCATATGTAACACATTTGTTAATTTTACTAAACAATAGTACTAATGTTTTCGATAACTAATTGTTTTCCATTTCCAATTAGCACAATACATGACTTTTAAGGGGGCAAGTCCAAATCCTCTTTTCCTGATGTCAACTTTTGAGCATTGGTCATTGACTTGAGATTCTTATTTGCTACAAATACAACTTGACGTGCCACCACATTAGAATCTCAAAGTGAAATTCTTGTTTCATAATTGTATAACATAGATATCAGCATATAATATTCGAGAAGTAGTGGTCACAATGTCATTGTGGTGAACATTTGATAGTTTGCCATCAAACCAATCAGCATCTGGAAGGATTTCCCGTCCTCCAATAATGGTTTACCAATCGCAAGTATCACAAATTTCCTTATATTTAGTGAATAATAATTTAGAGATTCACGCTTTTCCCTTTGTAATATTTCCAATTGATGATGTAAGGTTAACTTTCTATCCATGGTTTTTTTGTTGAAAGTATTCTTCAGTAATGCCCATACATCAATCAACTGTAGAACAAGTTTCTTGAAGAATTGGAAGACAATGAAAAAGCAAGATTTAATGTATAAAGGACAAAACCATACAAACCTAGTACAATCATCTCCAAATCTAACAAAACACTTAATTTTTCTCTAGACATAGAAGATGTTGGTCCATTAGTAAAGGGAATTTCATATCTATCATCTGCATTTGGCAAGACAACCTACTTAATTATTACAATCATTAGAAGTAAGCACATCAGTTGTTGTGCGTATAAGACCTTGATTTTTTAAAAGTTTAACAAGGTCAAAAAGGAGTGACCAAGTTTAAAATGCCAAAGTGTGTCTCAAGTCTTCCTTTGTCGATTTGAGAAAATCTAAAATATTATATAATGATCACTCTTCCAATTCTTGTTTTATAGTGTATAAGCTCCTTGTTTGAGAATAAAAAATGATCGCTCTTCTAATTTTCCATCAGTTGCATCAAAGCACTCAAAATTAAAATGGAAAATACATTTATAATCCGAGGTGAACTACTAATTGGCAATAAATTTTGTTGTAAACAATGCATATGCAGTACATTTGTTAATTTTACTAAATTAATTGTACTAATGTTTTTTTTATGACTAGTTGTTATCCATTTCCAATTAGCACAATATATGGCTTTAAGGGCAAGTCCAAATCCTCATTTTTTGATGTCAACTTTTGAGCATTGGTCATTGACTTGAGATTCTTGTTTGCTACAAATGCAACTTGATGTGCCACCACATTAGAATCCCAAAGTGAAATTAATCTTTCATAGTTGTGTAACATAGATAGAAGACATTATTCGAGAAGTAGTGATCACAATGTCATTGTGGGAACATTTAATAGTTTGCCATCAAACCATTCAACATCTAGAAGGATTTCATGTTCTCCAATAATGGTTTACCAATCGCAATTATCACAAATTGTCTTATATTTTGTCAATAATAATTTGGAGATTCACACTTTTTCCCTTTGTAATATTTCCAATTAATGATGTAAGGTTACCTTTCTATCCATGGTTTTCCTATTGCAAGTATTTGTCAATGATTTACATACATCAATCAACTATAGTGTTCAGACCAACAACATGTCTGAGAATTCTCTCACTCAATGTGCCAATTATCCATCCCTTTATCAACTTATCAATCTTTTTCCATGTTGTAAAGTCAGGGTTGGGATAGTTTGTTCAGTAGAATCGGAAACTTCATAGTCAGGGGTAATGAAGTAGTTCCATCAATAAATTTAAGACAATTATGTAACTCAATCAGTGTAACACCCCCATACTAGCTCACTAAGGAACTGGACCAGAAATCTTACAATTATTTTTAGTCACACCTTAAACTAATATATGTTAGACATAGTGAAATTCAGATCTATATAACCCATCTTAGCATCATGGAATAGGAAAATATATAGACATGCGTGATGATACAATAACATGCAACACCCTACTAAAATTTGTACGTGCAATGGCTTGACAAGACATATTATGAACACAACAAAAAATCTAGCAGACAATAATGTAGGTTAATAACCTATCCCACTTCATCCCTAGAGTTTCACACACATAGATCCCATAGATAATGTCGCAACATAGGCAAAACTGCAAGTCTAATAGTAGATAAGCAAAAAAGTCTCCAATCAAGTAGTCACATAACAAAGATCAAATAAATGACAAAAAGCTAGAGACTTGTGCCAGGTGTGTGTGTCTCTGATGCCTTCATTGTCGAGTTTCCCTCACTCATTCGTATTGGAAGAACTCAATTGTAAGTTTTGGCTTTTCAGTTTATCACACTAATGGTTGGTGTTTCGTATACTTATATGTGATTTCGTCCTTTTCTATAGAAGTTTAATGAGGTGACTTCTAGAATTCTACTCATATTCTTCTATATAAAGGAGAACTCTGTTGATGCTAAACAGAACATCCTCTTGAGAGTTTTTGAGCATATTTGACTCATAAAGGGAGAGTTTGGAGAAGTTTTTATCATCTCAAATTGAAGTCGGGGTCTTAATCTAGGGTGTGAGGTTGATCTAATTTCTTTTGAGGTGTATGTTAATTTCTCAATTTCTCATATATTGTATTTCTCAAGAATTGTATATTTCAAATCTTGTTATTGGTCTGATTTATATTAGGAGAGTTTTGTCAAACTTTTATTCGATACTTGATTGTAAGAGATTTTCTTAATTAAAGTTGATCAAGTAGGTTGGTTTTCTTTTTCCCTAATTTGTAAGAAAGTTTCCATCTATTTTTTTATCTGGGTGTCTCCTATTCATATTGTATTTGTTTTCATTTCGTCTTGAGGGGAAATATTTTCTGGGTTATTTTCGCTAGAGTGTCTATTTCCCAACAAGTGGTATCAGAGCCTAGGTTTGTCCTTTGGTTCTTTTGTTTGTCTTGTTTTTGGGTAGTAATATTTTGTGTCAAGATGAATGATGAGAAACATGTTAAGATGGTCGCCCTTAAGGGTAAGTCTAATTGGCATTACTGGAAGGGTCGTATGATTGATTATTTATTCACTAAGGATTTATATGATCCAATTTTTGGTCCTTCCTAAGTCGACCAGTCCACCGTTGAGTGCTACTCCGGTTGTGACTAATGAAGGGAAGGCTCTTTCGATTCCTCCTCCTCTACCTACTGCTAAGGCTGAGTCGAGTGTCACGGCAGAATGGATCAAGATGGACAGAAAATGCATGGCTTTGATTAGGCAATGGTTAAAACAGAATGTATATAAGCATGTGACTGGAACAAAGACATCTAAGGAACTTTGGGATAAGCTCTTGTATATGTATGAGAGAGACACTCTTGGAAACTGAAATTTGCTGGTCAGAAGGTTGATGAATCTTCGGTATAAGGATGGGACAGAAGTCAGTGACTACATCAATGAGATGCAAGGTATATCAACTCAATTATCTAGTTTGAATATGCCCCTTGATGATGCTCGGCAAGCTTGTCTATTTTTGAATACTTTACCAGAATCTTGGGAACCTTTAGTTATTTCCTTGAATAATTCTGACAAGCAGCTGACTTTTGATATGGTTTCAAGTTGTCTTTTGAGTGAAGAAGTGAGAAGGAAAACACAACAGGTAACCTTCTCTAATTCCTCTCAATCTTTGGTTTCTGAATTTAGTTCTCGGGGAAGATCAAAGAGTAGGAATCCAAGTGGAAGAGATAAGAGTAGAGGAAGGTCTAAATCTAGAAACAAGACCTTCAAGTGCTTTTATTGTGATAAAGCCGGCCATAAGAAGCAGAACTATTACAAATACAAGAAAGATCTAAGAAATGGTAAGGTGCTTGACAATAATAGTGAAGATGATAAGACTGCCAATGTTGCAACAGAAGATATACTAATCATACTTGATGATGGAAATGATTGTTTGACAACTAATGATGATATTAGTTGGGTGATTGATTCTGGCGCATCGTTTCATGCTACTCCATGTAGAGATTTCTTCAACACCTATGTGATAGCTGATCTAGGTGTGGTGAAGATGGGCAACAATGGGACTTCTAAAATTGTTGGTCATGGTGATGTGCATATTATGACAGATTCTGGTTGCAAACTTGTTTTGAAAAATGTGCGTCATATTCCTGATTTAAGATTGAACTTGATGTCAACAGGTGTGCTAGATGATGAGGGCTATGTTTCACAATTTTCATGTGGCTTATGGAAATTGGTGAAAGGTTCTCTAGTGGTTGCTAAAGGGAAGAAGTGTGGTGGTCTTTATAGGACTACATCTAGTCTGGTCCATGGGGAGGTTAATGTTACCTCTACTACTCTCACAGCTGATTTGTGGCATAGAAGGTTGGGACACATGAGTGAGAAGGGGCTAGAATTTTTGAAGAAGAAAAACTATCTTCCACAACTTGATGGGACAACACTAAGCTCTTGTGATCATTGTTTGGCTGGAAAACAACGTAGAGCTTCTTTTGTATCCACAGGCAAAAGGAAGACACAAATACTTGAACTTGTACATTCTGATGTCTGTGGTCCAATGGAGATAAAGTCTCTTGGTGGAGCCTCTTATTTTGTCACTTTTATTGATGATGCTTCAAGGAAGGTATGGTGCTACTGTTTGAAGAATAAAAGTGATGTGTTTAATACTTTCAAATCATTTCATGTTCTTGTAGAGAGAGAAACAGGGAAGACTTTGAAATGTTTGAGAAGTGATAATGGAGGTGAGTATTGTTCTAATGAGTTTCAGGTTTATTGTGACAAACATGACATTCGGCATGAGAAGACTATTCCATATACCCCACAATTGAATAGAGTTGCTGAGAGAATGAACAGAACAATTCAAGAAAGGGTTAGGTGTATGATATCTACAGCAAAATTACCTAAAGGATTTTGGGCTGAAGCTGTTTGTACTGCTTGTTATTTAATTAACAGATCTCCTACACTTGCTTTAGATGGAGATGTTCCAGAAAAAGTTTGGACTGGTAGGAAGGTAAAATACACTCATTTAAGGGTGTTTGGTTGTAAAGCCTTTGTACATATGCCAAAGGAACTAAGGTCTAAGCTTGATGCTAGGACATTTGAATGTATATTTCTGGGTTATGGGGATGAAGAGTTTGGTTTCAAACTTTGGGATCCTAAGGAGAAGATGATTGTTCGAAGCCGGGATGTGGTGTTTCAAGAAAATCAGTTTCTAGAGGACTTTGGGAATGAAACAATTACCCAAAGTGATACCCAGGATTATGTTGTGAAGGTTAAGACTTTATCTGCTCCTCCAACGATTGTAGAGGATATTGTTCAAGATGTTGCTGAACAGATTGATGAAGAAGTTAGAGATGACATTCCTATTTCTTTGCCTTGTGACGGTGAAGGTGAGGATAATGATATTACTAATGATATAGTTCCTGATGTTGTTGATGAACAGGTACATGATGGTGATCAGGTTGTTGATCAAGGGGAGGCTGATGCTACTAGAACAAAATCTAGTAGAATTGTTAAGCCATCCACGAAGTATCCAAAATCTACTTATGTGACTCTCACAGAAAGTGGTGAGCCTGAAGACTTCAGTGAAGTTCTTAGTCACAAAGAGAAAGACAAATGGGTAAGTGCCATGCGAGAGAAACTAAAGTCATTGCATGAGAACAAGACTTATGAGCTTGTGAATCTTCCTAAGGGGAGAAAGGTCTTGAAGAACAAGTGGGTTTATTGGCTTAAGCATGAAGAAGGTAACTCACAACCAAGGTACAAGGCAAGACTTGTGGTGAAAGGTTTCGGGCAGAAGAAAGGTATTGACTTTGACAAAATTTTCTCACATGTTGTAAAAATGTCTTCAATTCGTTGTGTGCTAGGTTTAGCTGCAAGTATGGATTTGGAGGTTGAACAGTTAGATGTGAAGACTGCATTTCTCCATGGTGATCTTGATGAAACAATATATATGGAACAACCTGAGGGTTTTGTGGATAAGGAAAAGAAACAGATGGTGTGTAGATTGAAGAAGAGCTTGTATGGCCTCAAGCAAGCTCCTAGACAATGGTACAAGAAGTTTGATTCTTTTATGGATAGTCAAGGCTACAACAAAACTGTTTCAGACCATTGTGTATTTATCAAGAAATTTGGGAAGAATGACTTTATCATTTTGCTTCTTTATGTTGATGATATGTTGATTCTTGGACAGGATAAAACAAGAATTGCAGATTTGAAACAAAATTTAGGGAAATCCTTTGCTATGACGGATTTGGGTCCAGCTAGGCAAATTCTTGGCATGTCCATCCGGCGGGATAGAAAAGCTAAGAAGATTTGGTTATCCCAAGAGAAATACATTGAGAAGATTCTTGAGCGATTCAACATGAAGGAAGCCAAGCCGGTTTCTATTCCACTAGGAGCTCAATTCAAATTGAAGAAGGGTGAGCTAAGTGAAGCAGAAGTAAATGAAATGAAGAATGTCCCTTATGCATCTGTTGTAGGGAGTCTTATGTATGCTATGGTTTGTACTAGACCAGACATAGCGTATGCTGTCGGGGCAGTAAGTAGACATTTGTCTAATCCTGGTAGAGAACATTGGCAAGCAGTTAAGTGGATATTGAGATATTTGAGAGGTACTTCCAAGCTAGGTTTATGCATTGGGGGAGGCAAGCCTATATTATCATGTTATAGTGATGCAGATATGGCCGGTGATCTTGACTCTAGGAGGTCTACTTCTGGGGTTATTGTTACTTTTGCAGGTGGTGTTGTTTCTTGGCAATCCAAATTGCAAAAGTGTGTTGCTCTATCTACAACTAAAGCTGAATTCATTGCAGTTACAAAAGCTTGCAAAGTGGTTCTATGGTTGAAAAGATTTTTGAATGAAATTGATATAAGTCAAGATAAGTATGAGGTACTTTGTGATAGTCAAAGTGCTATACATTTGAGTAAGAACTCTAGTTTTCATTCAAAGAGTAAACACATAGATGTTCGATATTATTGGGTAAGAGATGTGTTGGAGAGAAAGTTGTTAGACTTGAACAAGGTTCACACTGACAAGAACATCATCAGATATGTTAACCAAGATTGTGACAAAGGACAAATATTTATTTTGTCGAAGTGGAGCTAGTATGGAGAATTTTGCTACCACTTATGTCTAGTTAGCTCATGGATTCGTGAAGGGGAGGATTTGTTGAGTTTCCCTCACCCATTCGTATTGGAAGAACTCAATTGTAAGTTTTGGCTTTTCGGTTTATCACACTAATGGTTGGTGTTTCGTATACCTATGTGTGATTTCATCCTTTTCTATAGAAGTTTAATGAGGTGACTTTTAGAATTCTACTCATATTCTTCTATATAAAGGAGAACTCTCTTGATGTTAAACAGAACATCCTTTTGAGAGTTTTTTAGTCATATTTGACTCATAAAGAGAGAGTTTGGAGAAGTTTTTCATTATTTCAAATTGAAGTCGGGGTCTTAATCTAGGGTGTGAGGTTGATTAAATTGAGCATATTTGACTCATAGGGTGTATGTTAATTTCTCAATTTCTCATATATTGTATTTCTCAAGAATTGTATATTTCAAATCTTGTTATTGGTCTGATTTATATTAGGAGAGTTTTGTCAAACTTTTATTCGATACTTGATTGTAAGAGATTTTCTTAATCAAAGTTGATCGAGTAGGTTGGTTTTCTTTTTTCCTAATTTGGAAGAAAGTTTCCATCCATTTTTTTATCTTGGTATCTCTTATTTATCTTATATTTGTTTTCAATTTCATCTTGAGGGGAAATATTTTCTGGGTTGTTTCCGCTAGAGTGTCTATTTCCCAACATTCATGTCCCCCTACTCCAGTGGCCTCCCATAGTGATCACATCACATGGCCTATTAACCTCAACATCATGGGTAAACCACAACAACACTAGAAGAACAAGTTAGTTTCCCCATGAATCATTCCCGATCCTTGCATCCCTCTAACCAAACCTACAATACTACAACTCTATAGAAAATGCATGTTAGTAATCAAAATATTACTAGTCTAAAAAATAACTAACAAAAGCATTCCAAACTAGCAAATAGAAAACTCATTATCGATGAGAAAATGCAATAGGAATTAGATTATCTCCACATCCACACTACCATCGTGAATCATGGCTAATAGGCCTTTAACATAATCATTGATGGTCAATAGGGCCTAATTGATAATCACAGCAAATATATATGCACATGTACCAGACCTATTCAACTTTAACATGCCAGTAATCTGGCCAATAAGGCCTAGCTAATAATTGGTGCAGCATTGCATGGTTTAGATACACTTGACGGATAGCATGCACATGCGAAATAGACACTGTTAGCAGGTACTATGGCTGAGAATCATCATAAATATTAACCGCTAAACCGAGCACCACAAGTAGTACTGACCGGCCCCTTCATTGGGTGTCACACTCTTATCCAACTTGCATGCATGGAAAATTTGAAAAATGTACAAATAAGTATTAAGCCTAAGAAGGATCTAAGAAATAGCACTAATGCGACTTTTGAACAGGATTTCATTTCGAAATTCACATCAAACAAACTCATTCTTGAAGTTTTATTAATCTGAATAATCAACTAAATGGCTCGTTGGTAGTAAGATCCAATAAAATTCAATAGTTACATCCTACAATATAAAAACAAAACAGTGTAGAACCGAGCAACAAATCAAGTACAAGATGTCTAAACAAACCTTTGAGGCAAGCTCCAAGTCCTAGTTCGACGAGCTCAACTCCCCATGACCAGCAAATGCAACCACTCCTCAACTCCTACTTGTGATGGTAAGCATACAATGACTTGGAGATAGTCCTAGATACAGTGAGATTACATGACAGGCAATGAGAGCAGGAAATTAAACACCAACATCACATCATCATTCTCATACAGAGTGCATCATTATAATTTAAAAAATAATGTAAAAATATATAGTGATAATGAGGCAGAGATTCGATTTATTATGAAATAAATTTCTGAATCAATCTCACTTGAAATATCAAAATGCCCGAGGGACTCGAGACAATTTAGCTTAAGATTTCTAGCAAATTAATTGAAATAAAGCTCACAGTCAAATTATGCAAAATAATTTGAGATGTCGGGTAAATTTATTAGACTAATCCTGATGATGATTTTGCCGGACTGACTTTAGATCTGAAAAAAATGAAAGATATCGAGTCAAACTCTTATGCCCGTAAATCAAAGATTATCATTATTAAAATAATTTTACTTTTATTCTTAAATATGATATTTTAGTTAATTATCATCCAACTTAAGATTTTCACATCGCATTTATTTTTACAACCAAATACGAGTTAAAATATTATTACATTAACTATTTCATTATTTGATCAATTTGACATGCAAAACAAGGTCACACAGACGTGGCTGAAAATTGTAAGTTTGAATCTTTTTTCCTGGGTCAACTATGATTATGTAGATTAGTTGATGAAAATTTCAACTTTGCACCAAAGCAAATATTTTATCACATTTAACAAATAAAAATCAAAACTTTAACAAGAAAAATGCTAGATCTACAAATGAACATGATGACCAACACATCTATAAGCCTAAAAAGCGATCTAAATGCACAGACATCATAGCACACACAAACATAAAAAGAAAAGAGAGGGGGAAGAGCATACCTTGTAGGGAAGAAGAAAACGGGGGAAAGATAAAAAGGGGAGGACGGGGATGGGGTGGGGGAGGAGGAGAGGGCTGGGAGATGGGGGAGGAGGGCAGAGAAGAAGTGGAGGCGGCGGCTAAGAGAGAGGGAAGGAGAGGAAATGGGGAAAAAGAGGCAGTGGGGGAGTCTCACTACCCTGCCCATGAACGCATCACCACGACACTCACTAGCGATTGCACGCATGCAAAAAGCCATACACCCACTAGTGCTATGGCCTTTGTATCTTAGCGCCGTGGCATTGAGAGCCAGACTCAGGCAAGAAATAAACGGGTAGGTCTTGGTAGCTATTTGGGCTCATCTAGCGCTACTAAAGTATGATAAGAATGCCATGCCAAACAACTAAAACTCTAGACTAATGCTAGACCAAAAGGCAAAACACATACAAAACACGTGCAAACATGACCGTAAGCTACAATAGAAGATAAAGAAGGCGAAACACATAAGCACCTCCACAAGCAAGCTCCGACTCCATAGGCTGAAACAACTCTAAACATCAGCTCAAGCAACGACCACCAAAGTCAATAACAGAGACAACACAAGCAACAACCTGTTGACTCGTGCTCGATTGGAGCAAATACCAATACATGGACCACTTGACGGGGAACGGGACCAATGCCCAAGCTCTCAAAAACACACAAAAATGATCGTCCTAGCACCAAACCAATCGAACCGCATCAACCACATGCTACTCAGGCCAACAACAACCTGAACGTAAAAAAGTGGGCTGATAGGTCAGGTTTTACACCACAGTCATGACATAAGCGGCAGATTACAATACCCAATACTCTGCACTTTTCTAGGTATGAGAAGCTTAAAATGTAGAGATGCAATGATTTTCTAACTTCATCAATAGGAGTAACATGCCTAAACTCCTTAATAGGAGTAAACGTCTCCAACCACTCACATGCATACAAAAATCCAATAAAACGATACATAGGCTTGGCACATGACTAATAAATACGCCCCTTGATACATCAAGTGAGTCTTCTAATAAAACTGAAAATCCTTATTAAAGATTATCACATCAAGTGAGTCTTCTAATAAATACGCCCCTTGATACATCATTTTTAAAATATATAAGATGACATGTGCTAAGTGGTATATAATAAAACATTCACATAACAAGTTCTACAATGAAAACAAACATGTAGAGTACATCAATAAAACAAAGAATGCTGAGTAATAATGGTCTTGTTATTCAAGCTCCAAACGTGCATACTCTAATGTGAGCTTGGTCTCTAAAGCTAAATTGAAAATCCCAACTCAATACTCAAACACAAGTTTAAATGATGCATGACGAAGAGTGTGCATGCTCATAGCAATAAATAAGCTAAACAAAACAATTAAATCATCTAAACATGTATAGCATGCAAAACGAGGCAAAACCATCTAGTATAATCCATATATAATACGTCAATAAATGCATGACAAATAATATATCACTAATATTAATCATCTACAAGTCATGAAATAAATAAATAAAACATTACACACATAGCATGTCTCCAACCACTCACATGCATACAAAAATCGAATAAAACGATGCATAGGCTTGAGACATAAATAATATACTAGGCCCTACGAAATTAAGGGAAACTTGAAACAAGACTCAATTTTTTAAATCAATCCGGGAGATCTCATCCTCGAGCGTCATTATTCATGCTAAAAATCCTTTTTAAAGAATATCACATCAAGTGAGTCTTCTAATAAATACGCCCATTGATATATCATTTTTAAAATATATAAGATGACACATGGTAAGTGGTATATAATAAAACTTTCACTTAACATGTTTTATGATGAAAACAAACACGATAGAGTACATCAATCAAACAAAGAATGCTGAGTAACCATGGTTTTGTGATTCAAGCTCCAAACATGCATACTCTAACACGAGCTTGGACCCTGAAGATAAATTGAAAATCCCAACTCAATACCCAAGCTCTAGTTTAAATGATGCATGATGAAGTGTGTGCATGCTCATAGCAATAAATAAGCTAAACAATACGATTAAATCATCTGAACATGCATAGCATGCAAAACAAGGCAAAACCATAATAGTTAGAATAATCCATACATAATACGTCAATAAATGCATGACAAATAATATATCACTAACATTAATCATCTCCAAGTCATGAAATAAATAAATAAGACCTTACATGCATGAATGAAAAATAAATAAAATAATGAAAACCCTAATCGTATATGAATCAAATAATTTTACTAAACAAATAATAGCACTCTCAAATAAATCATGCATGGTACCAAAATGCATCCAATAATAGTTATAGCAATACCACATGGTTATATAAAATAAATCACATGCATACAAATCGTAAATAAATAAGAATGAGTACCAAAACAGGAGTTGTATAATCAACAAAGTATCATACAAATAAATAAATAAATAAATAACTATAAAAATACTCCAAAGTGTCCTAAATATGTCATACTACATGCGAATATGTTAAATGAAATAGAGGGAATCTCAAATTGCCAAAACTGGGCAAAAAGCGAGTGAAAATGATGTAAATCAAGGAGAGCTGGGTTGGGTCGCAAGTCGGGACTTAACAGAGACAATTCCTAAGTTGGACCAAGCTGGTTCTACAGAAAACACGTGAGTTGGACTGGTGCACTAGAGAGCAATGTTGGGAGAGTGATCGAGATAGACGGAGGGGGTGACGATAGTCACTATGGTGGGTGGCACGACAAGATGGGAGAAATGGCTGTGGCTGTGGTAATATTGCCAAATAAATGATGGCAACGCTGGTGGCGACTGGGGCAACGACGACTAGCAGGACTAGTCATGATCAATGGGGTTTGCTAGGGGGAGTCAATCGGAGGTGGAGGTGGCAGCAGAGACGACATGTCAACATCAGAATCCCGACAAGATTGTCAACAAAAGAGTGACAATGCCAGAACTTTCCAGCATGATCTCGACAGTGAGGCATGGGGATGGGTATGGTTAGTAGACAATAGTGAGACCTATCGATTACCGGTGGTGGCACTAGTGGAGGGGCGGCAGTAAGGCAACGGTGGTACTCCAAAGTAATGGCGGCGGCAGCACAGTCCACAAACCTATGGCCCTTCATGGCAATTTTTGGTGAGTCACAGTGATGCTACAGGCAAAATGGTGGCCTTGTCGGCAATGAGACAGACATTGTGGATGGCACGACAAAACAAAAGGAGCTATGGAGGGAGAGATATGGAGGTCAAAAGTAGGAGGAAGATAGGCTTGGGTGAGCAGTGCAACTCCCCTAAATGTGAAACTGCTTCATCTAGGGCTACTGAGGCTACTATGGCTCATATAGGGCTACTAAGGTACATCAAGAATGTAACACCTCATTTTAGTTCACCCGTGAACCCACCTAGAAATGCTACTGGTGACTGAACCATTCGCTATTCGACTTGATTTGGTTAAGCTGACCCGGATCTAGCTCAGCGTCTTAAGATGGTGATGTAAGCGTACAATGCATGGATAAGATGTTTTGGTTCTGTCGTTGTTCTAAATGAACACTATGATATGCAGTCATGTGTAAAATAAACCAAACAAGTGAAAATCTTAAAGATAATAACTATTTTTAAAACAAAACGGATAGAGTCTCCCAAAAAAGTATAATAGGCCGGCAATAATATATATATATATATATATTAATAAAAACAGAAAACATAGCCAACGATATAACATTTCTCTCAACATTTCAATTCTATTCATTTCTAATCTTTTGAGCCGAGTGTACACTCAATTGCTCAACCTATTCACTTCTTTTCATAGTTTTCATTCACATGTAAAACATTTTATCCATTCATAGAAATAATATTCAAGTTACATCATTCAAAACAATTTAACACTTAGCCACATTAATTACATTTGGCAGGTACATATGTGTGCAATTTCATTGCTCCTCCTCCATAATCTCGATATCGCTCAGTCTTCAAGATTCTCACCTACATAGATAATAAAAAAATGTTAGTAATGAGAAAATAACTAATAACAAATTGGCACAGGAGAACTGACTCTCCTCTTAAATGAAAACATTCATATTTTTTTCCATAAAATCTCTCATAAGGACACTAATTAGGAGCAATCGACCTTGTGCGACACTGTCCCTTTTATAATTCATCTCATTCTTTAGCAACTTTAAAACTATCCCTTGTCCGGGAAAATCAATCTCTATTGTTTCAACTCTCTACATCCATTGTATCACTCCTAGCCCTGAGTACATAGGCCGAATACTATCAGGCGTGCGCATTTAGTACCCTTTGAAACCAAAAGTCTAGACATGCATTGCATAGCAATACCCGTAATCCTCCATACTTCTATGGGTTTGAGGAACTTAAAAGTGGAGTTATTAGAATCCCTCGGGAATGGAATGAATGCTCACCAAATTAAGAGCTTGCTTTGACTAACACACACCCTCTCTCAAGGCGCGATTGTCGAATTCTCCTTATCTCACATCTTACTAAAAACTTGAAAAAACTACATGTATATAGGTCTGGATAGGGATTGTAATATAATAGGCCTGAAGGCATAGCAATCTGATATTAGTTTTTGAAAATAAACTTGAAAGATCTCATCCTCGAGGGTTATTAATCCAAAAATTTTGTACGCCTAAATGACTCGTGTAGAGTGGGATACAATAAATCCACCGCTCAGCAAGTTTGCTTACATGTTAAAAACAAAACATGATAGAGTAGAGACGTCAAACGAGAAGCGAGTTGTAAACGGGCCTGGTAAAAGCTCCAATCGTGTTCATGTGCCTAGGCGGTGAACTCCTATTATGTACCTATACATCAAACTAAAAGCTAACGCCCTCTATGATGCATTCACACATCTTATAGCACACACACATCAAGGCACACATCATATCAAATCACACATCAATCCATATTAGATTTTCTAGGCTATGTTGCATTTAATTCACATTACCCGTTTAATTTACTTAATTAGTTCCTTAGCGTTCATTTTAATACCATACAATCACACAATTCATTTTTATTTACAATAAAAATATTGAACACATCGATCAATCAATCTTAGCATGTTGTGCTAATAATTATCACTTTTAAGTTATTAAGTTGAAGTTAATTATACTTTATGTCGTTGGCAATCGACGACGGCTAGGGTTTGTCGCATGGTTCAAGACTCGAATTTGGCACCCGACGGTGTCCAAAGTTCACTTGGGTCCAACTAAATGAATTTGGCGAAAGATTCGGCAAATTTCAGTGAATCTGGTTTTTTAGCTGTTTTCTTTTAATTTTTGGCCATTTTTCCAGCAAGGCAATCAGAGCTATATGTTGCACTAGCTTGGTGAGCTCGACCAGATAGTGGTGTTGGTGAGGACAACACCAACAGAGAAGATCGCCGGCAGAGGCGTCAAGTCTACCAACGGTTGGTTGGTTATCCGATTGGCCCTTGGCCAGCCTCGGCAGCAACCCTAGGTAAGGGGAACTGACTAATAGGTCGAGGGGGAGGCGTCAGCGTCACGGCGGCCGCAGAGAGGCGCATACGGAGGCAAATCAACTTCAGGATGGGTGGCGCTAGGGTGTGGCTCCCGTGTGTCGTGGAGGTTTGGCGGTGGTCGGGAAGGTTGGGAATGACATGACAACACTTTGGTAGGGCTCGACGGTGTCGATCGACTAGCGGTGCGACTGCCAGAGGGGGCATCGACGACGGCATCAGGGTAGTGATCAATGGAGAGGGGAAAAGTGTCTTGAGGGTTGTGGGTGGTATTTTTGTGGATAAAAGTTAACTCAACTCCGACTTGAGTCAAAATTAATAACTAACTCCTAATGAATTCCAAAAAAATCTTAAAAAATAAGGGGAAATCCCATAAAATATTATACACGCTACAACATCAAAGTGACATGTACTATAACTAATAACCCACCTAAACTACTCTAAAATATATCCTAATATATTATTCGGCCGAAAAATAATTCTACGATCAAATACATAAAAAAATAATTGCATATTGTCATATACTTTGATAACTTATTTCTCATCATCTTTCTACTATTTTCATCATATACTCGGGTACATTTGACCCTCATCGCTCACAATGTACGATTAACCTCAATTCAACATGCAGTTATAAAACTAACTAGACTCGAACTGACGGTTGAACTGATTGTTTCGCTAATATAAAACTTTGACACGAGTCACAGGTTTTACAAAGAATGTTATGTCAAACAATTACAACTCTAGACTAACGCTACTCCAAAAAACAAAATACCTACGAAACAAGTGCAAACACGACCCTAAGGTACCAAGAGAAGCTAAAGAAGGCGAAACAAATAAGCACCGCCACAAGCAAGCCTTGATTCCATAGGCTCAAACAACTCTACACATTGGCTCAAGCAATGTCCAGCAAAGCCAACAACATAGGCCGTGTGCATAATGAAGTGTGTGCATGCTCATAGCAATAAATAAGTTAAATAATACAATTAAACCATCTCAAAACCATAATATCTAGAATAATCCATACATAACACGTCAATAAATGCATGACAAGTAATATATCACTAATATTAATCATCTACAAGTCATAAAATAAATAAATAAAACCTTACATGCATAAATGAAAAAGAAATAAAATAATAAAAAACCTAATTATGCATGAATCAAATAATTTTACTAAATAAACAATAGCACTCTCAAATAAATCATGCATGGTACCAAAATGCATCCAATTATAGGTATAGCAATACCACATGGTTATATAAAATAAATCACATGCATACAAAACATAAATAAATAAGAATGAGTACCAAAACACGAGTCAAATAATCAACAAAGAATCATACAAATAAATAAATAAATAACTATAAAAATACTACATGCGAATACATTAAATGAAATAGAGGAATCTCAAATTACTAAAAATGGGTGAAAAGGGGCAAAAATGATGTAAATCAAGGAGAGCTGGTTTGGGTCGCAAGTCGGGAATGAACTGAGACAGGACCAAAGCTGAACCTAGCTGGTTTTGTAGAAAATGCCCAAATTGGACTGGTGCACTAGAGTACAATGCCGGGAGAGTGATCAAGATTGACAAAGGGAGTCACTATGGTGGGTGGCACGACAAGTGGCACAATGATAGTAGGTCAAAAAATGGGAGAAATGGTGGTGGCTCGAGTAATTATTGCTTAATAAATAATGGCAATGCCAGTAACAATTGGGGTAATGGCGACCAGCTAGATTAGACGCAATCGATGGGGTTTGCCCTAGGAAGTCGATTGGAGCAGGAGGTGGCAGCAGAGACGGTGATGACAACATCAGAATCCCGACAAGATTATCAGCAAAAGAGTAACAATGTCAAAACTTTCCAGTACAATCTCGACAGTGAGGCATAGGGTTGGGTCTGGTCGGTAGACAGCAGCGAGACCTATCGATTACCCGTGATGGAACTAGCAAATGGGTTGCGGTAGGGCAGCGGTGGTGCTCAAAAGTCATGGCGGGAGCAGCACAGTCCCCAAACTCGTGACCTTCATGGTAATTTTTGGTGAGTCACAGTGAGAATCGTTGTTAAAAACGGTGTAACCCTACGGTCAAGATGGTGGCCGGGTGCGTTGTTGGCATTGAGATAGACATAGTGGATGTCACAACACGACAAATAGAAGTTGTCCAAAGTAGGAGGGAGAGAGGCTTGGGTGAGCCAACTCCCCTAAATGTGTAATGCCATGACCAGTGGTCTTGTCAATGTTGTTTTCAGTCAAAATTGACACAAAGCCAAATGGAGTCTCTACAAACGAGAATCTAGGACTGAAGTTAAAAATTACCACAAAAACCTAAAAATGACTGGGTAATCAAATCAAATCTGAGTCAAAGAATGACCGAGCTCAGGTAATAGACACATTTGAGATTCTTAATGCGTGAAATGACCAACCTAAAAAGCCCAATGGAAAGGATTAAATGCAGCCACAATCCTAAACAAGCCCTAATCTTCACCCACAACCTTACACCCCAACAAACCTATACCTCACACAACCAGTGGCATGGATTGTGCTCTCCACACTCGACATGTCATCCCTCAAACATTGTGATATATGTAGCCTCCGTATCACGTAATACAACCCAACTAGCCCCACATACATGAGATAAAAGTCAAAACCTAAAACCACGAGTTTGGGATTTACAATCAGATTTATGATTTGAGACTCTCGTGACAAGAACTTGTTCACATTGAACATGATTGTTAAAAAAGGTGGAGCATGGATAGGAGTAATCACCATATTGGACTCCGCTTTTAAATCGGACAAGAATCCATTCGAATCGGTTTAAATAAATTTGATAGTGTAAATATTTTTATATCTTCGTGTGTGATATATATATATATATATATATATATATATATATATTATCAAATATAACAAATATGCATTAAAAAAACTAATGACAAATATTTTACAACACCTACTACTGGAAGGCGACATATCAATGACAACGCTTACCGGAGATCTCAACAACCTGTTCAGAAGTAAGACTGGTAGTAGAAAGAGTTGGCTTTCCGTAACAGAAAGACAATGAATAGGACGGGAAGGGTGACAATAGCACATGGCCAAAGGGTATGGATGCCAGCGCCGACTAGGAGAAGCAGGGTTTTTCTGACTGGTGAGAGGGATCCTGTGCTGATCGGAAACTGGCGGTGGTTGGAGGGAATGGACTGCGGTTAGGAGGCAAGGGAGGTAGGTTGAGGGGGAAGCGGTCAAAAAATGGGGAGTTGGTCGAAAATTGCCATTGTTAGAGGGCATGGCCGAAGGCACCGACTAGAAGAGAAGTGGTTGTGGGGAGACTTCCACCGTGTGAGGCCTCTGGTGGCGGTTCAAAATGGTCGGTGATGGGAGGGCATGGCCGACGGCTAGAACGAAGAGAAATGAAAATGAGTAAAGGTAGGGTTCTCGGGGTATTCTATTGAAGAAACTATTGAACCGATTATTTCCTTTGTCAGCTTGGCCCGTGAATCGGTTCAGATCGGCGGGCATCGGGCAATTCCTGATCTGATTTATCCAAAAAATCATTAGGCCTTTTTAATCAGGTTTATCACCTAGCCATGTTAAATCGTCAATTTTTACAACTATGGTTATTGCACATTGATTGCAGTGAACCCGCATATATGGATCAAGAGGGAATCTTAAAAACTTTTGGCAGAAAAAGGTGAAGCATTGTGATTAAATTGATTCTCCATTGAAGCTGCGTGAATCAATTCATCATCTTGATTAGTTACCAAATCAACTTAATTCCAACACGTAGCTAGTAAATCTCGGAAGAATCAACCCAAATGATGAACAAGAACAAATTTTGTAATGAAAGAAATTAAGTGACTCGATCATAATGGAGACCAAATCAACTTGGAATCAATAGATCAGATTGTCCGTAACTGCACTCTTTAACAAGGAAAATCGAGCTTCGATGTGGACTGTGGAGAAGCTGAACAAGATCGGTAATGGCAAAAACCCTAGAACCACCACCACAAGTGGGCCAAAAGTGGAGGCCCAAAAGCTCTGATTCCATATGAGATTTGTAAAATGCAACTTGTATTGATACCAGCTTCAGCCAGTATTTATACAAAACAAAGTCGGTTCTGGGCTATTGACAAAAGTTTCACTACAAAACGAACAAGAAGACCATGTTTACCTGGACCGGTTGGCCACTCTATTCTTACTGCATACAACCTAAAAATCTGGTATGTTATATCGTATTTCAAATTATGATATCAACTATGTATATATAAGGTAAAATAAGATTGAGCCTAGCTTTGAATTTATCATGAGATATCCGAGCTAAGCATATATCATAGTTTTAAATAATCTATCGTACCACCCTCTGTTTACAAATCCGGTACAGTTTAGCCCGTTTGACCATTTTAATTTATGCTCATTTTTAAATCTAAAATTTTTATAAAATCTAATTTTTTAACTAAAATCATGGAATTATAACCATATTTATAAAATATTGATGAGAAATAAAACGGACAATAGAACATAGGAAGGACAGAATTGTTATTTAAACACCTTAGAAATCCATCCTCATATTTCTTACTGATCATCCATGCATTATGCATATTCATCTCCAACTTGGATGGTTGCCATGTACATTCGTATATGTTACATTTCTTGAGTCTTGACTTATCCATTCACGTGGTTTTTCTTGTACACATTTGACCAAGTCGAAATAAATTGTGTTATTAATTTCATTAAAAAATACGATGCTCCCTTTCCAAGAAAATAACGTTTTAAAAGTGTTTGTCATCTCATTTATGTGGTCTTAAAAATTTTTTATCTCCACTTGCGGCTTCTAAGGTGCCATCTAACTATTGTAATTAACAGGAAGAGCATATTATAATAGCCTCTTGTGCTATATCCTATTTTGTATTCAGAATATTCCAAGCAAGTGCAGGAACTATCAAACGGGAAGAGTTGACAATTTTATTTTACTTATGCTTTTATCAATTTTTATTACTAAAATAGGAATTTAAAGTCACACTATATTAAAAGTTGGATATTCAATAAACCAAAATTTTCCCTACTTTGAAGTTGATTGGCTTAAAATTTGTTATCATGTAACCATAATCCACGTGGCTAATTTAATTAGACAATTAAATTTAAGGTAGGGAAAAGCAAAAAAAATTTTAGTGGCGTGGATAGTATTACTTAGGAGGGAGAGGGTTAAAAGTTTGCTTGAGCCAACAAGAGTGTGATCCTAATCAAGTTCGATATATCTAATTAAAGGAAGGACATGCTCTACATTATAATCGCACTTTAATGAAAAGCAGGAGATTGGACCTATAAAAATACAACAAAATAAGAATAATATATCATATTATTATAATTTTCACTTTATCAAATTAGAGTTTATCTCAAAGTTAGAGTCTGTCATCTCCTTATCTTTAAAATCAAGATCTCTTGTATAGGTTTAGTCTCTCCTCATTTGATGGAGAGTTTTTTTATTTTAAATAAGATCTACCCAGACTACATCTAATTTATATAGACCATGCATGGCACAATATTTATGCTTAGTATTAATACATATTAATCAAAATAGAGTCAAAAGTCGCACACTAAGAAAATGATGGACCTTCAACCAATCAAAATATATTGAGAATAATAAAAAAATATATCAACATAATATATCTCCTCATTCAACACACTATGAAAATGATGGACCTTCAACCAATCAAGATATACTAAGAATAACAAAAAAGGCCTATACCAACATATTATATCTCCTCATTCAATTAAAATATATAATTTACAATAAGAGTTCATCTTTAGGATATCATATCTTTATTGTCTATTTCATAATTCAACAAGGCCTATAACATTAAAGTATTTATCTACGATATAGAACCGAAATTACCTCAACACACACCAATGGAGTAGGAAATAGACCCATTTTCAAAATTTTACAATATTTTGTATTATTTTCGAAAAATTTAGGAAAAATAATATTGGTCTATGATGCCACCAAGATTCCTAGGCGTCGTGGGAGATTTCATCTTGTTGATCAAGCGTGCAGGATTCTTTGTTTTGTTAAATATCCCGAAGTCACAATCATCGTAACTTCTCCACATCTAATTGTTGGGCCCCGTTGCCCGCAAAAGAGACTTGAAACAAGTTACGTGATTAACCCAACACTGACAACTCATTGCCGTGGCTTTCCTTTTGCAAGTTGATAAGATGGAAGGGCGCACGTTATTTGTACTTGTTTGACGTTCTCAATGAAATATTTTAACGTTGTATAGCAGATGTGATCATAAAGCGTTTGCCATGAGACAAGCTATGTAGGAAGATAAAGTAGAGACGCCTTTACAATTAGGATATATATATATATATATGCATCATTTTTTACTTTGTTTCCTGGTTGGTGTTGTATCAATTGAAGTAAACCAATTGTATATGCCTTGCATCACAGGCTCTCTGCAACTCGTCTACCTGTTCTGGAGGATCCTCCTTTGCCTCTCAGAAGCTTTGGCAGACCTCTTCACCCATCGCCTTTAGCAATTTTCTGGTACGTGTTTGATTATTATCATCTCTCTTGATATGGGCAACTCCAAAACCATTGGATGTGAATTTTGTCCTATATTGCAGACTATATGTGTGGCGGGCACTCATGTTAAATAGGCTAGGAAAGCTGGACAACGAAGTTAGAAGTGGAGTTTACATTTTACTACTCATGAATTAGCTGCCTCCAGGAGATATGTTGTGAGGAGAATTGTGTTGTTTCCTCTATCTTTTGATTTCTTGGTGTTCATGAATAGGTTGGAAATTTCCTTTTCTTTTTTGCCTTGCTCAGTCCTCATGAGCTGTTATGACAAGTAATATCTATAGATTAGTTTCTGTCTGTTGTAATTAGTCTCCAATTTACAAGTGCTACGTGTTGGGATAAACAATACCTTTGTAGCCTGTATTCATTATTTCCATTTAAACGGATAAAAATTCTTGGAAAAATTTCTTTATGCCTTCTTGTTCTTTGTTTTGACGCAGAATTATTAATAATAATCCCATGAATTCCCACTATATTAATATTTCCATTTTTTATTCAATAGGATTATTAAAATTTTATTTTTTTCTTAGTTGCTTGATGTAATATGAGGACACGTATCTACCAAACTTCTGTGTTCTTTCTTGCTTGTAAGAATAAAACTAGCAACTACCCAAATTTGATGTATCTGCATTGCGCGGGGTATAATGATCAATAGAGATTAAAAAAACGAAAAAATTTTATAACCACACATTCATTAAAAAATATTTTCTAATGTATAGTCATTGAGTTTTTAAAATAATATTAAAATAATCATAAATTTTAGACATGATTAATTAAAAATAATTTAGTTACACAAAAACACAAAAAAATTCATGTTTAAACTTCTATTAGAACAAATATCATAAATTTAAAAAAGAAAAGTTATAAAGATGATAAGGAAATGACAAGAAAATGATTATTGAAGTAATAGATTATAAAGATGACAAGAAAATACATTTAGAAAAAAAGATGATAAGGAAATGACAAAGATAATTGAGAAAATAATTTAGTAACACTAATAGACAAAAAATAAAAATAAATTTTTTTTCACATTTTAGATAGAACAAGCTTCTTAAATTTAATAAGGAAACATATAAAAAATCTTTAATAGTTTTTAACATGCAAGAACAAAATAATTGAAAATAGTTGAAGAAAGTTTTTTTTTTTAGCAAAAAGATTAATGAAGAAATGGTTTTACAAATATTATAGGAGAAACCACATGAATTAAATACAATGAGAGTTAGAAAAAAACAAAGCTTAGGATGGATTTCAAAAGTCAGATGAATAAATAATATACCACCACGTTTATCTTTCTTCCAGCGAGGCATCAATGTGAAGTCCTAGCACGATGTCAACTGGGCCAGCCCCCGTGGGCCGGCCCAAGCTCCAGTCACACCTAGGGCTGGGTGGGGCTTAAGATAGATAGTGATCCACCGGGCAGAGCTGCCCGACCCGACCCAGTAGAACCCAATATATACTAGTGACGAGTTGGGCCTAAAGGCTCGCAACTCTTCTTTAGTTGGTAGGAGTTGGCCCAACATATTTCTTGGGTTAATTTTTATTAGTATTTAGTGGAGAGCCTGATACTATAAACAGTTGGGCTCTCTTATTGAGAGCATATTGGGTCGGGCCAAGCCTTGTCCAACCTGAACTAAGGGGGTACATAAGGCGCGGCTGGGGCTCCCTTGAAGCTACTAGGTCGACTTTGGCCTGGGCCGGTAAAATACCTCGGCTTTGATTGGACCGGCCTGGCCCACTTGACATCTCTCGCATTGACTAATGAGAAAAGAACACTTAATACACAAATTATTATGGCCGCATATCCTACAACTACCAATTGATCATGATAAATAAAGAAGTTGCAAATGTGGAATTTAATCAAACAAGTAGGGTGCAATTATGAACAATGGTGATTTTAATTCAAAATCATTCATAAGTGTTGGTGAACAAGATCAAACTACACATGTGAATAAGTTTGAATCATATTACTCATCACACAAATTACTAAAGCAAATTTGTAACAACCTTCCTTAGGCAGCCAGAGGTTACCCATAAATACACAAGGATATAAAAACAAAAATGCATACACATGTATTATAAAATAACAAAACAAGTAGATAATTATGCATGAGATATAATTGAACGAAAATAATTTAGAATAATTAAACATGAAATTTAAACATTTTAAAGAAATTATTAACTATAAAAATAAATCATGTTATATAAGATGGTTCAATGTAAACGATGCCACAAAATAAACCAACTATGCAAAAACAGAGTCCCATAACCTCCAAACTATTTCTCGTAGTCACAATTATAATTCAAAATAATATAAATAGGAAGTCTAATCTTATCAATTCTTCTAACTACGGTCAATAAGGGAACCACCAACCACTCCATCAACCATGAAAATGAAATTGCTCACCTGTAGTCACAAAATGCGTTAGTGATAAAGCCACTGAGTCGTATAATTATAAAAAACAAGTCAATATATTCCACATTATTATTTATTAAGTCATTTAATGATTATGACCCTATGCCGAGCTCCAATTATGTCGATAGGGGTGGCCACCCATCTAGCAACAATCCCATGTTTTAACCTCATGTTGGACTGAGTTCAGTATAAATATTTTATTGATTATGAGCCTATGCTGAGTTCCATTATGCCGGGAGGGGTTGCTACCCCCATCTAGCTACAATCCCATGTTCCAACCACGTGTTGGACTGGACCAATTCCATGACCCTAGTTGTGCTCGGTATATTATGATTGAATCTGAGCTCAAGCCGACTTGGGCTGCCAAAAAGATGGACTTGGATAGTTTGTAGATGAACTTGTAACCGCGACCAACAATCCTAATCTAATAAGGTAAAATTAGACATTAGTATAAATTTATACAAAAAGAACGCATGCATTGCCATGACCAAAACTTGATAGAATTGCCCATACAATCTTTCAAATATTAGAACTTTAAATTTACCAATATTAACTCAAAAACAAATAGGGTAATTAATTATCCTGGCCACTTAATCATTTAATTTCAACAAATTAAGTCAAAAATTAAAATATTTAGAATCAAAAGCACATGTGAGTTTCTCATTAGGCAAAATAATGGATAATTACCCACTTGAAAAAGAATATTCACTTAATCATAGGTGCAACATAATCATAGAAATAGTATTAATATGATTCTTTAGGAAGACAATTATTTCATCGAAAAAAATATATTAATTGTCTTCTAAATAACTCAAAATTTTAAATTTAGATTTTTATTTTGTATCGCTCATTTAAGAATAACCTATGAAGTAATAATTATTCACACAATTAATAATAACTTGGATAATAATCTTATTATTTAATATCTCTTGTATTAATGTTTTGGGATACTGTCAGTAAATTAGTTTAAATTGTTTAACCCAATAATGGTTTGAACTTTATTTATTTCAAGTGTGTTTTTAAGTTCAAGACTTGTAATCATCTCAATATAATATTTTAATTACCCATATGACAAACTTTAATTGACCAATTATTAAAATAATTAGCTTTATCTATTTCATGCTTAATTTTTAATTATTGAATATTATTTAATAATAAATATATTATAATTAACATGTTATTAACTAGTATTACATTTAAGATAAAAGTGAAAACTTTACTTCATTAATCACTTATAACCACTCATATTTACTCATAAACTTATAATACATTAATCTATTATCAATAATTAGTCAATGTATTAATATAAAAGTACCCATGGATTAATACAATTTGTTTAACCCAACTTTGATTATTTATAGGCAAAAATTGGTTATTAATTTAATCATCATGGTCACGTTTACGTATTAACTACTAAGATAAGTAAACCTTATTTTTTAATAATATAAATTATTCATAACAATTTTATGAATAATTTTAAATATAATTCTTTAATTAATTGATAACAGCAATTTACATACAACATATATAAATCATAAATTTATTCCCATATATATTAACACACAACAATAACGTGAAATAATTATATTACCCATTTAAGAATTAGTACAATAATTAATTAACTTGGAAAACAAAAACTAATATTCAATATAATACCAATATTAACACGAATCATGGATTAACGTTGATAATGCTTGTCATAATATAGAACATTAATAATATTAATATTAATTAATACAAAAGAGATATAAATCATATTACTAATAAACACTAAGCATAGCCATTCATTTAATCCACAAAACAGCAACAACTAGAAAAAGTAAAATATAAGCAAAATGGCCGAGAAGGGAAAAATGTATGGCTTCCCACTTAACAATTCATGCAACGAGGTGCAAGGATAAGAGATCGTGCACCCACATGACAACCATGCACATTGAACAAGGAGAAATTGAACAGATCTTTACAATCAAAAGAAATTTAAAAGAAAAACAAAGAGACGTATGTATGAAGAGGAGAGAAAAAAACAAGGACAATAGGGAAGAGGGATGTATTATGAGCAAGAGGCAAGGATGGGGAGAAGGGTCGTTGCCGATATGCAAGGGAGAGGAGAAGAAGATGAAGAGAAGAGAAGGTGACAGTGATAGTGGGGAGAGGGACTCGTCGAAGGTTTATTTAACATGGAAAGAAAAGATATCAACTTCCCACAAAATCTCCCATAAATCCTATAACACCCAAAAGTTTTTATCCACCCACAAGACCTAGCCTACCTAATCTCCACAAAAAACTCTGCTACCTGATAACCAAAATGCCTAGCCACAACGCTTAGAACCTAGCCACCCATAGCACCCACTTGATCGATCCAAAAAAGATTAAATATAAATAAATAAATAAGGATCCAATATATAAAAATCCAATAAATTTCAAGGATTTTACAGAACTTGTCAAACACAAGTGCTTCGTGTGCAACAAATAGCCAAACACTTAAAATGCTATTGAAATTAACGAACCATCAATCAAATAAGAAAAGTAAAAGTGTAAGGAAATGAAATCAAACACCAATGAAACAAAGGAATTTTATAGAGTTTGAAACTCTTACTCTCTCCTAGCCCACTGAGTGCTTCGATTTGGTAGGTCTCCTAGCTTCGCTATGGCAAATACTTGCACATGTACATACAACACTTTTCTTTTACATGCAACACTTGTTCTTCTACAAGCTTTCCACCGAGTTGAAGCAACAAATAATACTAGCTCTTTACAAGCTCTCCACCAAGGCTAAGGCAACTAGCAACACTTCAATAACTTGGAGCCATGCCAAACCAAACGTAGATCTCCTCACAACTTTTCATCCAATCGCCATTGACTGGTGAAGGCACCCTTACACTCAAAACACTTATGGAGCTTACAACTCTTCCTCTCAGAGATCACAACTTTGATCTTTTACAATTAAAGTGTAAAACCCCAATTTCAGTTCACCTAAGAACCGAATCAGAAATGCTACGGTCAATTCGAGTCTTGTTTAAAATTGTTGGTCGGTAAGACTCAATCAATAAAATAGACCGAAATGACCCGCTTGGTATCATGAGAATAGAAAACATTGTTAAATATACGTCAAAACACATCAAATATATATAAAAGTAAGAAACTAAATAATTGCACTGAGCTCATGTGTGTGTAACATTTATCTGTCCTCCCACCAAAGTCGACTCAAGATTTGTAAGACCTACATATATTATATGAAAAATGTCAGTAACAAATGTTACTAGTCTAAAAAATAACTATTACAATCTGGCAAATGGGC
>JAURVB010006872.1:0-35709 GCA_033002965.1 Piper betle
CCCAGATTGTTTTATATAGAGAGAGAGAGAGACTAAAATAACCACATGAGGCAATGGGCACCTGACTAGGCTGGCCGGGTGTAGGCGAATGTCCCCCAAAATTTATTTTATGATCGGCGAACACAACTGTCCAAGCCATTAACATGTACCAGTTTGAATAAAAAATCAGACAAGAAAAACTTCATTACCCATTAAATTCCACAACAAAAACATCGACCAAAAAGACTTCATCACCCATTAAATTCCAAAACAAAAACATCCACCAAAAAAGGGCAGAAACGATCTCTACAGCCCAGTTTCTTGAAACCTTTTCTTTGTCTTCTCTGTTATAATCTACACAGAAAAAAACACAAGAATGTCAGTATACACACACTTAAGCAGAAATTTGACAATTAATACCATGCTTGTCAAATTGGCATTTTCCTAGCTAATCCGATGGAGCAATTTAAAAATACTAATTTAACATAAAATATTTGCTGGTTCAAGCTAAAAGAATATGTGTTTTCCATAGTTTCATAGATTAAACAAACAGACAAAGATGGGTTCATGAACACAGGACAACTTGCCTGGTCTATGAGGGGCAAGGCATTCTGTTCCCATTCAGTTGCCCATTTTGCAGACGCCCCAGTAGCTAAAGCTCCATTTCTCAAAATCCTTAAAACATCACATCTATCTGGAAACCCTCTAAACAGCATCTGCAAACCAATTTATTCTTTAAATGCTTCTAGCAAGAAAATGATCGCAATGAAAATATGGTCTCCAGTTTTCGTTGGTCAGCATCTATACATGCAAGCTAGATTTGCACCCCAAACAGAACATACAGAATAGCTATATACATTATTATACAAAAACTTACCAATAACTGCTCGGCCAGATCAGAAGATGACGAAAAAGAAGACCATTTTTATCAACTTTCACAAGCTCCTGGATACTAAAATAAAGAAAAATTCCTTTTAAAGCGCAAACAAGAAATGTTTTATATGTCAAGCAACAAAATGAATGAATGAAAAATGAAATTACCATGAGTAAGAGACAGCACAAACAGGTAAACCACATCCAAACATGTCAACAACCTGGTGGTGTAATCACAAGTTCAGTAAACAGTGACAGGCTATGATTTTACTTTAGAGAAAGTTTTTAACTTCCACATAAAATAAAGATTCATAATGCTAAAGAACTGCCACTGATTAAGCTACCTTGAACTTTTAATTTGTTTTGATGGGATTTGGATAAAGCACAATGAATAATCAAAGAAATAACATATAATTCTCTCCACAAAGTGAAATAAATCCAGTGATGGCTTCTATGAAACAAATCCTATAAATCTTTACAGGATGTCTATGTAGTTCAACAAAAACAGGATGGTGGAAGAGATGGCTGTCCAGGAAAAAATTTTCCAACTTACAAGGCATTAGACCATTTATCAATATAACAATCACCTTCATTGGAAGGTCCAAGCCAGATGATGAAACGTGTAGGCATACACCCAGGTCTGCTGACCCTGCAAATGCAAGGAAGGCAACCATTGTTGATTCAACAGTGGATATCAATTATATTAGACAAAGAGAGTAAAAGAGCACAACAGACATTACCAAGAAGTAGAGGATAATCCTCAGTGGAGAGCCACATGGTGCGAAAAACCACTGCGTTTGAGATGCAGTTTTTATTTTCTCCTCATACTTTTCTCTTTCGGGCCCTTTACCTTTTTTAAAATAAAATACCCTTCCAATAAATATAATAACGTCCTGTCACAAAAGTACAATTGTGCAAGCAAATTACACAAAAGAACAAGCTCAGACCTGTGATGATAAACAACAACCTCGGGTATAAAAATTGCTTTCCATTAGAAATCTCTGACCAAAGGTGTTTCTCCTCTATTGAGTCGTCCTCGTTAAGAATTGCTGAAACTCGTCTATCGTACATAACAGCTGCTTCTAAAAGAATTTCAAAATTTTCATCTGGAGTCCTGTACAACAGAACTAAACATATTTATTTTACCCACCACCATAAAGATAAGAAAAACAAACAAACAAAAGATAAGGCTTCATAACACAGTCTATTTTTACAAAAACATGAGTTATGAATCTCAGCCACCTTTTTGACAAAACTTGAGAGAACATCAGCTTACTATTGTCAGAAATGAAGAATTAGTGGACAATTTTGTGAAATTGCAAGAGATAATAAGAAATTAAAATACAATCAGCACAAACTGATTAGCACAATTCTTCACAAAAGTAAATTCATCAATGCTTGTGAAATTTAACACTATAAAAAATGCAATCTCCACCTCCAATAGCATAATCTTGTGAACTAGTTCAAATCTGCGTCCACTCAGCAAATGCATTGAAGTGTGTACACTTACCAACTAGTACTGCTGACAATAAGCGCTGGCCTATTCAGTTTCAGGACAATTTCTTCATTGTTCAAGGCTGTGAAAAGGGTGGTATTTTTGTCACTCTCATGTATCTCCATTTCTGGATGAAATAACAACATATAAGTTAGAAAAGATGCAAAAAGATATTTAATTTTATAAACACAGTCTCCATTTGAGGTAAGTAATCCTACCATAACTGATGTAATCACAATTTCCTTGGCGTTCCATGAGACTCTTACTTAATCGACTGAATAACTAGAAAAAATATAATAGTTTATGGTGATAGAATAGTTGAAAATACTATTATACATGCAAGTTCTTGCACAGATACAGCTAACCTCATGTTTTTCGTGCAATGATGCTGGGCGGAAGAACTCAGGAGGCTGATCATACAGAACAGCTGCTCTAACAAAGAAGATAATATAAATAACAGTTAATTGTCAACTACTGAGACAAATTAGAGAGAAGGTAAAAAATTCCAAAAATTATAAAATACTTGATATCCCAATTTTGAGCAAGTTCGTGCTGCATTGCTTTTGTCACGCATAATGAAGCATTAGCCTTTCTTCCATAATGCTTTTCAAACCTTCAGTACAAACAACAAGTCATGTACTTTCTAAAGCCACAAACAAGCAAATGACAACGTGTCCTTTAAGTTTTGATAGTCAAATATTACCAGTGATACATATTCACCATTTTATTATTCCGTCCTAAAGAGAGGCTCAGAAGTGTGTATCCGAAGTTATGCCAATCAACAACAAATTTAGATCCCCTCCACCAACTGGCTATATAAACAGCTAATAGGGTTGGAACAGAAGGCGGATTCTACAAATGAAAATCGCAAGTACGCAGAACTGGGGTTAAACTCTCATCCTTTCAAAAAATTAAAAACTAAGCAAATTCATCAGTCTTTAAATATATAAGATTCTCTATTTTTTAAAAAAGAAAGAAAATGTTTGACCAGAATCTCGCAGAAAATCACAAGTCGAACAGTGCCAGCTTACTTGTACAAGGAAAAGATCTGGAACAGGGATCATCACGCAAAGGAACCAAAGCAACATAAAGAATTGAGCAATAGCTTTGAGAGGAAGCATCAAAATTCGTAATATCCTAGATGAACCCGGGATTATCATTGGCTTCTGTACCAAAAAGGAGAAACTACTTAGTTATGATGTCTAACACCAGGATATCATACTAAGATTAAACATGAACTACACTTTTAGTACCATGCAGTGAATCTTAATAAAGGGGTTTCCTAGAACTGCACCGTGAGGATCTGTACCTGCAGGTATTTCCACATTGCATAACCGAATACCATGCAGAAATAATGTCGAATTAGAGTTAGTAATCATTTTGCTTGGCGTTGATTCAGACAAAAAGCCTTTCTTTGCAAAACAAACCGCTATTCTGGACAAGAGTTGATCAGAACAACTTATTTCTTAATCAGCTTCAACACTCTATTCAAAATACAATTTCGAGAATTTGGTACATAAAACAAGTAATAACATACCTCCATATGCAACAATGTCAACGTTCAAATTAGCCTGGATAGAAAGCAAAATGCAAATTAAATATACAAACTCATACCTACAGTTACCGGCTTTAGGCAAAAATGTAGCAAACATAGAACCGTGTTGCTAAGCAGAAGCAGAAAAAATAAGCAACCTGCTGCTCTAAGGAAAGAGCGTGGTACTGCATACGAGGACTTCTGCCTATATCACCAAGGACCACAACCGCTGCCCTCCCTTTTTTACTCATTTCAATTGCAGCTAGATGTCTCTGCATCATCAATCATCGAGCTTTCCAAGTTCAATTCAAGAAAGAAACTAAGGACCTGTTAAATGCACCAGACAAGCTAGGACATGGCATTTTGCACAAATATAGTAAGCATGCCCAGATATCATGTTTAATGTAAATGGTCAGACATGGTCGGATACAGTGGGCATTTTAGACAGGCATCATGTTTGGCTTGAAAACAAAAAGAATAATTGAAATGATGGTTTTCAAATGAAAATTTTTAAAGTGCAAATGTTCGATCAACATTCCCCACAAAATATATCAGCAAAATATGCATGAACTTGGAAGAAAATCGTGCATAAATCTCGAATTCATTGGACTCAAATAAACGATTGAAGAGATCAACCTCGTCTTTATCTTTTTTTAAAAAAACAAAAAAAGATGCAGCCTCCACTAACCTAAAAAACAGAGCATAACCATCTCAAATTAGAATTGTCCAAATAAATGATCACAGAGATCATCATTCATCACCATCTAGATCAAAAGCACCAGTAAGCAAAATTAAAACGTATAGAAACGGGATTGAAGAGCACATACTATTGACGGGTTTTTGCCCGTCTTCCCCAAAGATCAAGCACACATTCAACAAATCAACCAATCCAGCATCTTTCAAAACTATCTAAAGATCAGGATATTATAGATAAGAAATACCTCGACAATCCCTCGACGACGAACGTGGAAAGTTACCGTATTGCGTGCCCTAAAAGCAGAGAAGAACGGCCGCAGCGATAAGGGTATTTGATAAGGATTAAGAAAGAGGGAGCGGCGGTCGGCGGTCGGCGGCGGGCGTCGGCGGCGGCGATGGGGAGGAGCAGCCGGGCCGTGGTAATGGGAGGGAAGAGGGGGTGATGGGTCGGGCTTGAGGGTCGTCGAGGTCCAGCCCAACTGTTTGCCGGGCCCAAATGATAATAATAAAAAATGGAGATTCAAAATTTTTTTCCCAATTTTTTTATCAAAAGCCATTCGTTTAAATATTTTGTCTGATATGATTATTGAACTCCGCCTATATTTTATAGAGCACATGGAATCTGTATTGCAGCGTAGCATTTTGGCTGTGCTTCACTTTTTCGGTCTCATCTGCTCCGCCTGCTACCCCTACAAGTGTCGTCGCTCCATCCTCGCCGCCGTTGCTAACTTCCTCCCTGCTGACCCCTCCGCCGCCAAGCTGGTGGTCCTCGCTTCACAAGCTCACTAGCTATTGCCTTGGCCTCCTCCACAATAGCATCTTCCTCGACCCCTCCGACTTCGGCTTCGAGCGCGTCATCGGCCCAAACCACTCCTTCTCCCTCCCCACGCCGCTGCCCCGGCCATGCCCACTCCCGCTCCACCTCGTCAATCAATCGACAACATTTCTCCATCGGGGCGGATTGAAAGCAGGCGCAGGCGGCTGCAACCCGGGGCGTGGTGTCACCAACGGTGTGGTCGGCATGAACAAAGCAGCCCCTTGTTCGAATAAGGGCTCTCTGTTGTGTGTGAGGTGGCGCCGAATTGTGAGATTGACCAAATTGGCACAGGCAGTTCGATTGGCCGCTTTCGAAACGCTACCCCCACCGCTGTTGCGGCTGCTCCTCCAATTGACACGGCAAAGCTTCTAAACTCATTTCGAATCCGCAGTCCTCCCGCCGGCAATCTGGTATGTCAAATGCCTTCAAGATCTGTTCTTTTTACAACCACTCCGATTTCCACTAGTTCGAAAGAAGGGTGCTTGTTCGGAACGATCATGATTGGGGAACAGTTTGAATGCATCATTGGAGCTCCTTGACCGAAAATCTGATTTCATTTTCATTTTTCTCCCTCAAACTGGATGCATATGAATTCAACATGTGTGATGTCATAATAGGAGTGAACTATATTCTTATTTGTGGTTGTTGGTTTCATTTGTTTTCTATAGAGCATGGCCTTGGATTGGTTTCCTGCCCGAGGTTTGTATCCATTTTTTGGGTTTTTTGGTGTTTGGGTTTTGGGCTTGTGGGCGACCATGGTGTTGTGTTCTTGTTTTGACATATGATGGCGGGGAGTGTGGATGATGATCGGAATGCCGAAGTCTATTTCTATCTTGGGGACTTTTGGGAGTCTTTTCGGGAGTGGAGTGCATATGGCACCGGCGTGCCGGTTGTTCTGAATGAGAAATAGCAGGTTGTGTATTATTATGTGCCTTATCTCTCCGGTATACAGATTTATGGCGGGCTTTTGCCTTCAGATCAATCTAGGTAATCTTTTGTGGAGGATGGCATTGTTAAATTTTAGTTCTTCAAATAATGTTTCTTAACTTGATTGATGCTGAGTTGATGATTCTATTGAATATTTGTATTTGATGATTTGATCATAAATATTCGTGTATGAAATGCTAATCTTGGTACATACAACCATATGTATGGTTGGAGTTGAATTTGCTAACAGGTTGGAAGCGAGCCATTGTTTCGTATAATGTGTAATAAGCCAATGCAAGCTATGCAATTGGGAGATGATGGTAAATTGGGTAGTGCGGTCAGTGATTTATTGTTATTAATCGCCCAATTATTTGATGTTGCTGGAATTTTCTTCAATGTGGTCTATTCATGATTGAATTAGATAGCTACTTCTTGTGGCATGATATCTTTTCTTTGGAAGACCATGCTAATTTCCTCAGATTGGATAATCTATCTTTGAATGATAGATCTAAGAATTACTCTGAATGTTCTTCTCGTAGCGATGATAGTTCTGTAGGCATCCAATGGGGCCATCTTTTCTTTAAATATTTTGAACACGATTAGCCATACTATCGGGAGCCATTAGCTGATTAGGAAAATTCTACTGCCAACTTATTCGAACACTGGTAAATTCAGTGGATTGTATCTGATGCTTGAATGGATTCTTGTGTAGATTGCAAATCTTACTGTCGTTATCCCGAATTGATGGCACTAAGAAGTTGTGATATTTCATCTCATGAAAACCACTGCATATTATTTAACCAGAAGGTCCTATTTAATCAATATTTAATAAAAATTTAAGATATTATAATTATGTAAATAGATAAAAATTTGAGATTATAATTTACAAAATAAACAAAAAAGATAATAACAATGTTTTCCAGCATTTATAACTATATATTATGTAAGCCTAAAAAATTTTATTGCATAAAATCATTGTTACCATTACTATAAATAGAATATTTGTTACATTGAAACAGCACTACAAGCCACGGTGTTCTGTCTCCATCTGTATGAGGTTGACTTCCCCTCATATGAAAATGTATAATTTCTCTACGAGGTTCCATATTCGACCACAGAGGTTAAAATGTCAGTCAGGCCCTACCTGCGTCCTTATAACGTTCATCTCTTATTGCTTTTTCCATTTTCTCTAACAAACCACGTTCATCTCTTATTGCTTTTTCCATTTTCTCTAACAAACCAAGCTCCTTGCAGCGGCAGTGAGCAAGGCACTTCTCCTTGGCAAAGCAGCATGAAACTGGCAAGTTGGGTGGAGATATTCTTGCTTTGGTGGCGACCAAAGGATGGCGGCATTGGGCAGGGGTCGTTCCACAGCAACAAAGCAGCGAGCAAGTGGACGACTACGCCAATGAGGGGCAGGAAGGTGAAAGCGATATTCCAGTTCCTAAGAGGGCTCACAGTTTGGCTCCGACAGCAGGACGTACATGGCAGCAACACCCTTCCTCGGCAGCAAAACAGGGCTGCAAATTGTCTGGCCAAACCTCATGATGATGCCTCACAGCAACAGCAGGGCTTCGGCTCCAAGACTGGGAAAGAGGGCTTCTCCTTGGCTACGCTCCAGCGGTGGGACATGGCAGCAGCACCTCCGTAAGTGGGGCAACAACTTGATGGCGTCGAAGAAGGGCTCAGGTCCAGCACAAATCTTCGACGACGACCTCGCAGCAGCAACGATGATCCTTCTCTCTTGGCGGGGCAGCAATCCACGGCAAGGCTTCTAGGTGGTGTGCAGCAATCGGGATGGTGCCACTCCTCTTGGTGGCAGAGGCCAATCCGTCGGCTATGTGGCGAGTGGTGCTCCTTTCCGGTAGTGGCAAGAGGCTCCAAAATGATGGCTTTGATTAGTGGGAGAAATGCTTTGTCGAGACCCCTCGGCGTTTACAGCAACAAGCAGTAAGATGGGAAGGGCAGCCTTACTCTTTGACACGACCGGCAGCACTGTAAACTCCTCTCCTTGGCCGATCAGTAGGGTTATGGACAGCAACGAAACTCCGGCAAGCCCCTTTTCCTTAGTTTCGTGGTACACTAGCAAGGCTTAGATGAGAGGCAAGTGGCAGCACGGCAGTGGGTTTCCAATCTTCGGCATAACTCTGCTCCGGCACAGGCGCATTAGCGGTAAGAGGCTCTGAAGTCCGGCGAAGACCGCAGCGAGTGGCAAGGCTTCGGTTTGTGTCAACTACTTGGCTAGACTCTGGCTCTGAAACGGTAATTCTCTGCTTCACTACGATGGCGATCAGCAAGAATTAAAAGCAGCAAGCGACATCCCGACGGCTCTTGCAACGGCAGTAAGAGGCAATGAGATGTGGGACGGTAGTGGCAGGGCAGAGGACGTTCCGAAAGGCAAGGCAGCAATACCTCCCTTCGGCAAGCATGGGCTGTACACAGCTATTTTATTACCAAATTACCTTCGAACACAGCCACGAGGCTGTGCTGCAGTACACAATCCTTTTCCTAATTTTATGTGTTCGAGAGTTTGACGTTTAAGTAAATTTATTCTAATATTAATCATTAATCTAAAGAAGTTTGCCCTCGCATGCATAAAATTCGACTTTTAAGTAAATTTATCATGAAATTGATTATTTATCTGAACAAGTTTGTCTTTTTTCAAATATATATATATATATATATATATCTAACGGAGACTAAAAAAATATTGAAAAATAGTGGAGGGGTTAATTAAAATTAATAATTATACAAAACAAAAATAAAAAATTCTTTGTATATGCCTCACTTTAAGAAGGATCACAATTACCAAATTAAATTGAATATAAAAGGGTCAAGTTTATAATGTTGATGCTGAGTTGAATGATTTTTATAAACTCTTGTTTTAAGTTTTAAGTTAAATAGGTATGATTTATGAGAATATATAACTAAAAGTATTTGAGCTGTGGTGATGTATGGTGTTTACACAGGACGTCTCTTAACAGCGAGTTTGTATATTTGAGCACATACTATTGACGGGTTTTTGTTCCTCTTCCCCAAAGATGAAGCACACATTCAACAAATCAACCAAGACAGCATCTTTCAAAAGTATCTAAAGATCAGGACATTATATAAAAGGCATACCTCGACAAGCCCTCGACGACGAGCGTGGAAAGTTACGGTTTTGGCTGCCCTAAAAGCAGAGAAGAACCGCCATAGCGATAGGGGTATTTTGAAGGGGAGAATGAAGCGGGAGCTGCCGTCGGTGGCGGCCGGCTGCTGGCGGCTAGCGGCAGAATTGATAAATGACATGATATTGACCGTATAAACATGAAATAAATTTGTAAAATTTTACCAATTAAATTATTATTTACTCAATCTATAATACGTGTCAAACAATAAAATAATTTAAGTTAATTATATAAGTACTACATATCAAAATCAAATAAAAAAATCATTTTTTAATAACAATTATGAATGACTAATGAATTAATAAAATTGAGAAAATTTTACTTATAACAAATTTTATTAGTAAGAAAAATTTTACTTATGAATAACTGTGATATTAAATATAAATCCTTATAAATATTTACAATAAATATATTATATCTCTTTGCCACGATAATTTCTACAAATGCTTTTAATACATAAATAAAAAATTGTTTTGACTATGAAACTCAAAGAAATATATTGTATTTAACTTTTATCGTTAAAAAATTATTGAAATAATTATAAAAAGTTATATAAATAATTATCTTATGATAATTATTTTTAATTATATCACTAATTAATATATTTAAATAATTATATATAAACTATGATTGGGACTACGAAAAGTTTAGAACAAAAATTATAATGTCGCGGTGTTCTCCGAGTATAGCAAAACGACTCCTTGGGCGGCAACAAACCTCCTCTTCTAAGCGGAGCTTCAATTTGGTGCTGCATGGTTCCGACTCGGATTGCGTCCTACAGCTCTCCAAGATGTTGCACGTCCTGAGCAGGGGTTCGGCGAGTATTGGCAAGGCAAGGCCCTTCGGATAGGCAACAACGCTCCGGCTGGTAGCAATGGTGGGCGGATGGTCCTTCGTGATAGCAAGGTAGCGATTCTCCTCAAGCTTCACGGTGATGCTTCGGCAGCAAGATGCAGTAGCAAGGAGGCAGCGGCAAGGAGCGCAACAGGTTGAGGCAATGCTTGAAGGCGGCGACGGTACCTCCTTGGCTTCAAACCTCCACGGCAGCACGTCGGCGAGGAAGACAACAATGTAAACGTCCTAGGGGACAACAAAGTAGAGGGTCGTGCGCTCGGCAACAACGCTTCAAGGCAGCACGTTAGTGATGCAGCAACTGCAAACTTCAAACTTCAATCAACTACCAAACTCCGGCCAGTTCGTTAGGCACGACCTCTGGCAACAACATCTTTCTTTGGCAGGGCAATGCGCAAGTCTCCGGTCACTCCAAAATATGGTGGTCCAATATAGTGGCGACAAGGCTTCGACGAGGAGTAACTTCTTTCTTGGGCAACTTCACGGCGACGTGGAGGAGTCTGCCTTCTCCGGTGGCTCAGCAGTATGGTGGCGGCGGAGCTTCATGGCTTGACGACGAAAGCTCCGAACAGCAGCAGTAACACCATGCTCTGACCAGGCAGTGAGGTGATGGAACTCCAGAAAGGGAAACAGAGGTTCTCCAATCTCCAACGCTGCGCGTCTTTTTATCCATAGCAATTGGCTGCCTTCAGAAATTTATTTCCCCCCGATATTGCCAGCAACAAGGTGGCGGCTACACGGCAGGATTCCAAGGCTTCACGGCGGCAACTCTTTCATGGCTCAGCAGTAAGATTCCATGGCGGGGAAGAACTCCTTGGCGAGAACTCCGGCGTGCAGCAACAATGACGGTGGTGCATGTGCTCTCTCCCTGCTCTCTCTTCAAAGCCCTCCCCCGTTTGTAGTGTATTTATACAGAGTTTTCAAACTCTTATCTTCTCCTTATTCATCTCAATCAATCAGCCAACTTTCAACTTGTTCAGGGTGTCTCCCCCACATTTGGAACTGAGATGACTATTTATTCTCAGGTATAATGCATCGTGATAGGAAAGGCTAACAGTGATCCATGGTTGGGCTTTGTAGGTCTAGCGGATGGTGTAACCCAATATGGTGCTAGTTGGCTAAGATTTTATGGTTGCATGGGCAAGCTTGATCGTGTGTGCCGAAGGGTGCATGGGCTTGGGCGGAACAAGGGTAAGGCCGAAACAACGCAAGGAGATCAAAAATAAAAAATTAAAAAATAAGAAAAGATAAAAGATACGTATCAATTATGGAAGCTTTATACGCCTTTTCTTTTTTAAAAGTGTAGCTTTAAAGTCATTGTTAGTGGGGAAAATGGTGTCCATGGACGCGTCATATACGCGTCATGTACGCTCGCCCTCCTCTTTCCTTGCTGGTAACTCGTGCCTGCCACCGCCTTCTTCCTCCTCTCTCCACTCGATTTCTATACATATACACAGGTGATAGAACAGGCCTCCACCGCCATTGCCGTCTCTGCCTCCTTCCAACCCAAAGAAAGAATCAGTCTTTTTGGCCCTCTCCACCGACACCAATGAACTACAACAACCAGCAGTACCCACCCGTCGGCGTCCCTCCTCCCCAAGGTCTCTTTCTCCTCCTCCTCTCCTCCTTTCTTCCTCTTTTCTTGTTTTGCTTGCTTGTTGAGATGAATACCAATGTGTTGTGTCGGACTACTTTTTTAGGTTATCCGCCGGAGGGGTACCCTCCGAAGGACGCCTACCCCTACCGGGATACCCGGCACCGGCGTACCCGGCGCCGGGGTACCCTGCGCCGCCGTACCAGCAGCCGCCGCCCCAGCACCAGCAGGGCCCTTCCTTTCTTGAAGGCTGGTTCGTATCTTTCTAACTCGTTTGGGAATTCCTAGATCATTTTTTTGGCTTTGCTCGTCCCACTCTTCTTGCATGGGTTCTTGGACCATATTAGGTAGATGGTACTCTTGAGTCTTGATCCACACCTATCAATAAGCAAGATTTGATTCGTTTTTTAAGTGCAAAAATAAATTGAGTTTATTTAGATTGATTTGTTTTATTTGCAACGAACTGATTGGCATCGAGGTGTTGATTACTTTGATTAGTGTGGAATATGTGGTAGTACTATGAGTGCAGTACTTCTAAATCTGATTAGAACTCATAAGCGAATTGAATTGTATTAAAGTTTGTTTTATTTTTTCTTGGGTGGGTGCAGTTTAGCTGCTCTATGTTGCTGTTGTCTTCTGGATGCTTGCTTTTGAGACCGGGAAGAAGATGAAGATGAGTCTCAAGAGGAGCACAAAAGCTACATTGCTGTTTAATCTTTTGTCTGTGAGGGTGGGATTAGATTAGCTGGTTAAAGACTATTTGCTTATGTTCTATATATCATGGATTTTGTACTTTGGATCAATTTCTATTAGCAAAACTTCTCTATTAATTTGTTCACATATATTATATATATATATATATATATATAGCTCATCTTTCATGCCACGGGATTTCGATTTTAGCAAGCATTAGTAATTCAATTTGCAACACACACAGGTTCCGCGTATAGTGGTATTTATCTTTTGCTGTGTACTTTTAATTAGTGGTGGTGGGGCAGATTTGTCTTCAAAAGCAAGCACATTGCACGCAACGTCACCTCGGACGGAAAGGTAGATTAAAAATGCTTAAGGTGCCTCGACGGTGAACGTGGAAACACTCCATTCTTTACTTGCATACCTATTTTTTCTGCATGTTATTTAATATCGTGAGGGGAAAACTACTGATAATCGTCTTGGTGGGATCTGAGAAGGCCCATAAACGTGCCAGTTGCCAATTGCCAAATACAAAATTATTACTCGGGAATAAAAGACAATTACTTATTGTTCTTCCTATTGACAACTTCTTGGAATAGCTTTAGGGTCTACGCAATGTGTGTGTATATATATATATATATATATAATACAACTTTGGGTTAGGATTTTATCTGTTTTATAATTTTGCCTAATTTTGACCAGTCTTGAGTCTGTTCGAAAGAACTTGAGTTAAACTAATTTTCAAATAATGAGTATGAGGCATAGATGGTCGTATGAGTATGTTATGGTTGTTAAATATATCTAATATGTAGATGATAGATTCAATTAGGCTATAATAAAGAATGAGTTATCAGTGTATAAATGAAATATACAGATGATTTATATCAGTTAGACAGGGTTTTAGGCTTATATCTAAACCGTTGCAGTATTTAGTATCCGTTTGAGATTTTTATGATATCTCATTTATATACATTTTAAGGATTTTAGATTACCGGATTGCTCATGTGGGCCCAGATTGATTTGATTCGCAAATTTTTACCTAATTGAGTTAAGGTTTCAAAACTCATTTAGCCTTCTTACTTTAATTACTACCTATAAAGTCACTTTTAAGACTCGAGTGAGTTTTGACTTTAAACGGTCTTAATTTGAGCTTCTGTCCAAATATATATTATATAGACCCATAGGTGGGCTTCACTACACCACGAGTTGTCGAACATTTAGATTGTACCATGTGACAAGATTAGAGCTGTCCACATTAGCCCTAACATCACTCAATATTTTTCATAGATTCCCCACGATTTTTGGATGATTTTCACCCTCGTCGCCGTCACTTTGGCTTGCCGCTGGCGAGTCTCAGGCTCTCCCTGGCCACCAGACTGACACCCCCATGACCACCTCGCTACAGGCTTTCAATCCATACCCCTCACCATCACTGGCGTCGCCACAACAGCTACTGATGACAACATTTTTACAGCCGGGTTTTGCCGCCATTGCCATTGTTGTTCGAGTCACTTTTCAGCGCTGACGAGCCACCTCCAACCCATCTGACCACCCACATAGTTTCATCTTGCCAAGATCTTTATTTTGAGACCACCTATGACCACAACTGTAGCCATGATTGCCGCCGGCGATGTAGCCGCACCTGACAACGATTCTATCCCCTTTTCGATTATTTTTTGGCCATCTGGCAGTTGGACTCCATCGATTGCCACCACCATAATCTTCCTCGCTGTATGGCCCGTCAATCCCGACGGGTGGAGACCCAGCTGCGCCACCGTTGGCATTTTTCGGCGACGGGTGCCACACGCCTGGTCAAACCCGTTTGCTCGCTTTCACGTCCTCCAGCCTATGTTTGTGTTCGCCTCTCCAACACTGTTCACGTACCCAACAATCCCGTGGTCATGCCCGAGCCCGTATCCTCGTCCAACTACCTAGCCTAACACTATTGCTTGACTCAGTTGAGTTGACTTGGTCGACTTGCCTAGGTTGACTAGGTTTGCCATTTTCAAACATTTCGAGCCCATTTTTTGCTGTCTTTCGACCATTTTTAATTTCAAAGTCTGAGTTTGCCGTAGATGATACGATACGTTTGGAGCTTGGACTACAAGTTCATTCGAACTGTTCTCAGTTTTTATCGTTATAGTTTATTATTGATTTGATTTTTAGATTGTAGGGTGTATTATGTAGATGTTTTATCGGACTTCACTTAACACGAGTCATTTACATGTATTTTATTTTTATAATTAATAATCCTCGAGGATGAAATCCTTAAAAGCTAGTTTTGAAAATAAGATCTACCGCAAGTTGCCTATGAGTCTTACATAAATCTCTTTTTAAGCCTATATATATATTTTTATTCGTATTTTTGAGTGAGATGTGAAACAAGGGAAAATCAACAACTACAGTACGTGAGCAGGGCGTGCCAGTCAAAGGGAGTACCGACAACTTTGCTACTCGAGCGGGCATGTGCCAATTGAAGTGAGCTTTGGATTTGATGAGCATCCGTTCCATTTCCAAGGGATCCTGACAACTCTACCTTTGAATTTCTCAAACCCGGAGAAGTGTGAAGGATTACGAGTACTGCAATGCAGCGTATGTCTAGACTTGTAGTTTTAAATGGTACTAGAGGCATATGTCTAAGAGTAATCGGTCTTTGTGCTCAGGGCCAAGAGTGATACAAAGGATGTCGAGGGCTGAAGGAAAATGAAAAGACATTGATGTTTCGTGCAAGGGATAGTTTTTAAAGTTGTCGCATCATGAGATGAGTAAGAATGAGATGTTGTCGATCCGAGGACAACGACTCTTAATTAGCGCCCTTATGAGAGATTCTGTAAAGGAGTATAGAAATGTTATCATTTACAAGGTCAGCTCTCCTATGCCAGTCTGACTATTAGCTATTTCTGAATAAGTAACACTCGTTTTTAACATTTTTCCTATTATATATGTAGGTTTCATGATTTTGAGTCTATTTTGGTGGGAGGACAGATAAACACTATACACACTTGAGTTCAACAAAATTATTTTATTTCATACTTGTATTTATATTTGATGAGTTTTCATATATATTAGCAATGTCTTCCATTTTCTTGACACCAAACATGTTATTTCGATTATATTATTAATTGAGTCTTATAAACCAACAGTTTTAAACATGACTTGACTTAATCGTAATGACTTGACTTAATCGTAATATCTTTGATCTAATTTTTAGGTGAATCAAAATTGGGGTATCACATATATATATATATATATATATATATATATATGCGCGCGCGTGTGTGTGTCAAAGAAGTAACCTTTATACCTTAATTGGACAACTTCAACGAGTTCCACCAAATGTGCCCTTCTAAAAGATCTTATATATTTTGTTGACCTACTAAAATAATTAAATAAAAAAAACTTTATATGCCCACAATAATTAATAATGGGCAACACTTTTAGACTAATAAATATGCAGTAATAATAAGAAATTTATTAAACGTAGCTTAAAATTAAATTTTATTTGTTTAAGAGTAATTTGTTGCCATCCTCAATTAGGAATTCTAATCAAGGGAGAGAAATGATAGTACGGACAAGATTATATACACTTTGAAAATCTCAAATTCTAAAATCAAATAGTTAACTAGATAGATATGCATGTAATTCGTTTAACCCTCAATTACTTTATAGATTCAAACTATTTTGATTTTGATTGTAACATGTAAGGGGCATAATAGTTAAGCGCAATGTAGAGCAATCCAACTAGCACTCATAAAACAAAATGACATGTACTTACAAATTAAACCGAAAAAAATAATTAAGATGAGTTGTACTTCATATATAGTTTATATAAGCTACAAATTTTTTTCTTTGAATATAGACTACATAAAATTGTAAGCAAAAGCTTGGTAAACATCTCGTAATATTGTGCCAAAGTGTAATCCATATCAAATCCAAATAGCGGTGATGCCGTTCAAGTTCACACGCGACCTCTAAGTCTTCAACTTGAATAGCTATCATCTAAGCTATCTTACTACTTTGTTATTATAATATATATAAATAAATATAATTAGTTAAAATTATAATTATTAGTATATATATATATATTTATATAAAGACTATATTATTATATTATTTTATAAAATCGAATTCGAGTCGAGCTATAAGTTATAATTGAATCGAGTCGAGTGGAGTTGAAAAGTAGAGGCGAACACTACCTTGCTTAAATTTGGCTCGAAATATTCGAATTCGATTCAAGTTTAAACTCGAGTATTTAAATTTTGAGTTTAAAATCGAATTTAACTAAGCTAAATACTAAATTTTCATTAGTTAACTCACGAACTAATTTACTTAATTAAAAATCTTGGGTATACTGCACAAGACGTCCACGTGGAAACGTCACCATCCACCATGAGCACTTGTTCCAATCATTCCTACCGATATGAACAACGACTTGGGAATAAATGTGAGCATTTATACACCATTATTACTATTTTAAAAAATAATTATAATTTATAAAGTTGAGGAGTATATATTTTATTAATATCAGTAATAGTCGTGGAGAGAAGGAGAGGAAGAAGTGGGCGTGCAATCCAGTGCAGTGGGAAAATATGGCGCGCTTTTCTGTGGCCGTTTTCCCGTTGTGAAGTAAATAATCTAAATTCCCCATATTCATCTGCGTATCATTAGGTGCTTCACTTCTTCATGCTCCAACTGTTAATCCATAATTAAAACTCGAAGGATTCCGAATTTCAAGGGTTAAGCTGTGAACTTAACCGCTATTCAATCACTCGATTTGATTCTGAGTTTCTAATTAAACATAGTTCGTAACTCCCCATCTAATAGTGGCGTACCTAAAAATTTTCTCTAATCCCCGCGCATATTCTCCCCATTGGCATCCGCTTCCGATTCCACCTCGCACCGCTCGCCGGCGACGCCACCATCGCCGGTATCATCCTCGGATTCCTCTGGAACGATTCGAGCTGGTGGCCATGGTGGCCATGGTGGCGATGGTGGTGGGATGGTGACGCAGTGATTGGGTTTCGTTGGAAGGTGGGAAGAAGGGAGATGGCGGCCACTAGCACACTGCGTTGCGTGGCCGGGGATCAGATTCCCTTGGCAACCGACTGATTCCTCTCTTCCAAAGTTGGGGGGCGTTGAGTATGGTATCTGCTATGCCTATTTAAAGCTCAATTGGGGGGGAGGGGAGGATGCGGTTCCCCAACTCGTCGGTTGCATTTCCCCACGCCTCGCTCTTCGCCCTAGGTGCCGCTTCGGCTTCCCGCTCCCTTGCTCGCTTCTTCTCTTTTGCGCCGGCGTCGAGCACGTCTCTGGCAGGTTCCCTGTTTTCTTTAACCAAAAAAATAGAAAAAAAGATTTGAGTTTTGGATGAGATGGAGAGCGGGGTAAACTTCAATTCTTGGGTTGTTGATTGACTTTGGGTGTTGCCGCCATGTCGTTTGCTTAACTACCATTTCTTTTTTAAAAAAATCATAATGTTTTGTGGTTGGCGCAAATTTATGCCTTGTTGAAAAGGTGGGGTCTTGTGTTTGATTGGATGATGATTTTGCTTCGTTTGTAGTTATTTTGTAAGTACCCGATCCTTTGCTGCGGTTTTCTTTGTTTTTGGTTGGATTAGGTAGTCTTTCTTTTTTTTTTGGATGATGATGGCTTCATCTTGTTCTTGGATTGGTTGAATTGGGGCTTCTGGGAATCGGGCTTTGTTTGAGGCGTTATTCCATGACTTGCTGTAATTTGATCTAGTAGAAGTGGTTTTAGTTCATGTGTGGTTGTGTTCTTGACTTTCTAACTTAACTTGCTCATGTATTTTGTTTGAATGGCACATTGACAGCGGCAAGTTCCAGGCAGATGCATACTCCTTCTGGGGACATCATGGAAGAATCTGGAGTGGATAATAAGAACTCGCTCTCACAGCTATCTGAGCATGATGTTAATGGCAACAGCAACTGTAATTGGACGTCTTGTGCACTACATCATCAGATATCGATGGGTAAACAGATCTTCTGCAACAGGTCTTTGAACATGAAGGGTATTGTTGCAGTTGGTTTTGATATGGACTATACTTTGGCACAATACAAGCCCGAGACTTTTGAATCTTTAGCATACAACGGCACTGTAAAAAAGTTGGTCTATAGTCTGGGATACCCTTCCGAGGTGTGCGTGGTGGTCAAGTTTACATTGCCAACATACCCTCTTTTTTTTCTAAATGCTGATATTTAATGTTGGCTCCTTGTGCAGTTGTTAGAATGGACCTTCGATTGGAAATACATGGTCAGAGGTTTAGTTGTAGATAAGAAGAGAGGCAACATTTTGAAGGTTAGCTTTTGGGTTTTTGTCGCCTCTTTTGAAATTATATATGAGCTAGGCTGTTGAGTTTTCAGAAGATGAGCTTCTTAGGGTTGGAAATTAATTGTCTATCTGCTTTCCTTCATTTGTTTTAGATTTTTTGGCATGTTTATTCCCTTATTTGTTGGCATTTTAGTGACTTTTGGCTTAAATTATGAAAATTTTTATCTTTTACATATTTTTTTGTTTTTCTTGACTTTTTTTTGGACTTTTGCAAAAGCCATCATATGTTACTTTTCATTGGTTTACAGATGGATCGACACAAATATGTGAAAGTGGCTTACCATGGCTTCAGGGAAATGTCTAAAGAAGATAAAATTTCAACATATGGAAGTAGATTGATCAGGGACTCATTTGACGAACCTGACTATGCTCTTATTGATACTCTTTTTTCTCTGGCAGAAGCTTATCTTTTTTCACAATTAGTTGATTTTAAGGACAAAAATCCAGGAAAAGTTCCCCGTGGGCATGAGTATGTAAAATATAACTCATCTGATTTCCTTTTATATGTAGTCAATACTTATTCAAAAGCAAGAATTGGTTTGTTAGTGTTGATTATGTGTCAATCCTCAATAACAATGTGTGTGTGTGTGAGTGTGTGTATATATATGTATAAAACTCTTCTCTTCATGTTCTTTAACTGCTACCAATCTCAATGGCATCTTTGTGATGAGTAATGAATCAGACGATCTTCAAAGAAGTGGGTGATAATTGTGTGCTTTAATTGTCTGTTTAGCACTTATAAATCTTTATTTTTTGCTGTTACAGCATTGAATATATGCCACTCTTTGCACGTGCAGCTACAGTTGTATATATAAAGATGTTCGTGCTGCTGTTGATTTATGCCACCGTGATGGCACTCTGAAGCAGATGGTGGCCGAGAATCCAAAGAAGTAAGTGATCATATACTGGTAGTATGTTTCTGGTTCATTTCCTAAGTGTGTGGACATGGCATGTGGGGCTTTCTCTGGAAATTATTAGGAGATTAATATCATAATCTATCTTGTATATATAGGTTTGTTTGCTATATAAAGTGATTATGATGTAAACATTGGATCAAATTTATTCCAGGAGTGTAGTTAGCTTGATCTCATGCTTCGGAGGATATACAATATGGCTCTTTCTGTGATATAGTTTGTCCGTGGGTTTTCAGGTATATTAATGAGGACCTATCAATTGTACCTATGTTGAAGATGCTTCGAGATTCTGGTCGAGCAACATTCCTGGTTACTAATAGGTTGGGTCTTTTAGTCTGAAGTATTCTTGAAGTGGTTTTGCTTTCAAGTATATTTACCCCAACTTCTTCGTTTTGTAACATTGAGAACATTTAAAAGAATTTTTTCGTAAACACCACATGTAACTTGTATTCTGCAATGTGTCCCAACAAATTGTGTTATCTGGAACTATTTTCTCTGAATGTTTGTAACTTGAAATGTTTTAAGGAAGTCCTTTGCATTATCATTAAGATTGTTGCTACATGTATGCATGTATGAAGTACTGATCATTCCAATGAATCTGCCTGCACAGTTTTTATTTATTTGTGACATTTGTTCTTGACAGGCAGCATGGCCAGAGTGCATAGTTTTTTTAGGCAATATATGGCAAATATGTTATTTTTATGTCATGTTACAGCCATATGTCTATTTGGTGAAAATTGGAAAAAGTTATGCAATTGTTGTTAAGAAATTAACAACAAATAAATATGAATCATGATAAAAGGATACTTTTACTGGTAAAGTAAACGTATACCTATTAACTTTTAAAATATGTGTTCCTGATTCACACAACATTTGGTTAAGGTGTTTGATAATGAAAGTGATGTTGAGTGTTTTTATCATGATGGTCCATGGATCAAGATTTTTATATATTTTTTTCATTGAGGAACTCTGACAATGACTGAAAAGTTTCTATATATCTCCTTGCAGCTTGTGGGACTATACGAATGTCGTCATGAATTTTCTCTGCAGTGAACAATTACCGAGTGGTGGCTCTGTACTTAATTTTGACTGGCTTGAAAACTTTGATATAGTGATAACAGGAAGGTATGCACTATCTCTTGGTGATAATTCTTCTTTCAAAACATGCATTTCTAATCCTTTCGTAAATACTTTGCTGATTTTTATTTGAAGAAAATGAAATTGAGTTCACCATTCCTAGATTTGAGACTTGTTAATTTATAATAGTTAAATATTTCTTGAACTCGGACATTTGTCCTCTCTTTAACTAGATATTGAAGCAATTTTATGTAGCTTACAGTTTTTTATTACAGCTCAAAGCCTAGTTTTTTCCATGACGAAAATCGTGCGAACTTGTTTGAAGTTGATCCAGAAACCGGAATGCTTCTTAATACTGATAATGGGACTCTTCTTCCACAGGTGAGATAAAACATAAAATACGAAACATTTTTTTTCTTGAGATTTGATACTTGTTATTGAATTCCTTTTCATTGGGTATGGAAGATTGGAGGCACTTCACCTAAATCTTCTTTTAAGGACATGAGAAAGGCTTGCAGGGTATTTCAGGTATTCGCAATGTTCACTTACCATTTTCATCATCAACTTTCCTAATTTCGAAAGGTTAGGTAGGCATGTGATTAGTTCTATCAATGTAGACTTTTCCAAGAGTTGATGTGGAAGTAATATTACATTTTTATGGCACTGTAGGGTGGAAATGTTGGTCATCTGCACAAATTGCTTTCCATTGAATCAAGTTCCCAGGTAATGCATTCTTGTGATTTTTGTTATGATGGTTTATTTTCACTGTGATTTATTTGTATATCTATGCGATTATATTTGGATTTAATCATATTTGCTCATTTTTTCTATATTTCTAGGTTCTTTATGTTGGCGATCACATTTATGGAGATATCTTGCGCAGCAAAAAAGTTTTGGGTACTCTAACCTTTTCATCTTTTTGTTAGGTTTCTTTATGCCATCGCACATTGTTGTGTTTCTTCATTTTTGTTTCTCGTATCTATTAATTAAGTTTATAATTTTAGTTTGTATGACAATTAGTACTAAAATGTTGAGGAGTTTTAAAGCAGTTCACTGGAATGAGCTATAAAGTTTTTTGCAAACTGTGTAGGCTAATTGTGTCAGGTTCCTTGATCTAAGTGTGGCTTTTTTCCAGTTTAATATTAGCAGTGCCACACATATATGTTAAGATGAGAAGTACACATATTGTTTGTTTTGGCATCTACTTGGGTGTTAATCAACCATGAAAATTTTTCCCAGATTTGTTGCTTTCATTGAACTCGAGCAGCTATTTATGTGTTTCCCAAGTTTAGGAATATTTCACAAATGCATTATGAGATTATATGCACATTCTTCAAATTTGCAACTCATACTGTTATTGTTATTATTTCTTTAAAGGTTGGAGAACTATGCTTGTTGTTCCAGAGCTAGAAAGAGAAGTTGAGCTTCTTTGGGAGACTCAAAATCAGCGAAAGGTGCTTCAGATAATATTTTCTTATCTGCCGATGATTTTTTATACTTTTTTTATATAACCTTTGATTTTGTTTGTAAATCTAAGTGGCAACAATTTTTTTGCATTCTTGGCTTATTTAAAGAATTAATAGGTCATATACTACCTTAGTGGAATCCTGGTAGTACAGGTATTTAAATGTGTTCTCAAATGATCCATTGTCTCAGCCAAGACTTCTTAGTCATCCCCATCTGTAAATCTGTTGTTCCTGCCATGTTCAAGAAGATCCTCGCACTTTTTTCTGCTTTTCCGTCAAAATAAGTTACAGTTGTGCTGTCTTTGGTACATTAAAGCTGAACACGGTACTGCTTCCAGCGTCATCTTAAGTGTCAATTCCACCATATGTCTGTCTTCTAACTTTATTTAGGGCTTTGTTTTTGTTTTAGTTCTTTCTCCTTTAAGTTGGTTTTGTGCACTATTCGTTACAAGTTGCTTTGAATGTTTTGATTTTGATTCCTATGACGGTTTGAGAAGGCCCACAGCTGGTTAAAAAATAAAAAACAATAAAAAGTGCTGAACACTGTCAGTTTATCTGAGCCTCAACCTTGGTTTTACTCTTTATGTGCCTCTGTTGCCCTCTAAATCTACATTACCATATTGTGCTTTGTGCACGTGAGGACCTTGCATTTTTATCTCTATTTGGCTGATTCTCTAGTTAAAAAGTAATAACCTTGTGCTAAAGCAATTAATAATGCATTCTTAACATGTGTTTGATCCTTATTTTAATTCTTTGAACATGTAGGAGCTTCGTAATCTTCGCAAAGAGAGGGATCTTGTTGAAGACAAAATACATTATTTCAAGTGGTCCCTCAGGTGCGAGCTTTTGATTTTCTGATTGATAAAATGGAGGATGTTATTTGAATGGCAAATGCTTTCTGTTGCAAATTCGATCATCCATTAATCACCTTTTCATTTGACAATGAGTAATGTCAACTGAGGAGTTTGGTGTATGACGTTGCTTATTTTATGTTTGAAAGAAGCTGTCTCTCTTGCATAACTTTTGGGGAAAATGTTACAGTTTCTTTTTCTTTCCTGACTGGATCATTCAACAAAATATTGAAATGTGAATTGGATATAACCAAGTAAATCGCCACTTGGTAATTCCCATGTCTGAATTGATATAAATAATGCAGTTTTATGAATGTGTTTTTGCAATCTTAGATTTTACATCTTCTTGTTTACTAGTTTCCAGCAGCATGGTCATTGCCTGCAATGAGGCCTTTGTTAGCTTTCTCCTCTTATAATTTATAGCCATTCTCCTTTTACCAGGTTTAAACACAATGATGACCTGGAAGAGAAAAAATTGTCCAGTGAGCTTGAAGAACTGGAGGTGAGACCATTTTTTTAGAAAAAAATAAAAATAAAAAGTGAAAATTCTGCTCTCATCATAGTAAGTATTGTTCAATATCACAGGACAAAGTTCTATTGTTTTAGTTTGTGATGCATTTTCTAGATGCAGAAGACATAAAATGTCTCCACTCCAAAAGATTGTCTTATTCTACTTAAAAATTTCTGGTTGTAGTTAAAAAGGGAGCATGTTCGTCTGCTCCATCAACACGCTCAGAGAGAGTGTCACCAGAAGGTATCTTGCTCTTTTGTGAAGTAACTATCGATGTTTTCAATATTGCTAGTGAATGGGGAGGTGCCCTTTTACCACTTGCAATCATTTTTGTTCAAGAAATTTACAGCTTCTATTTTTGCATCATTATAGTTTCATTTTGTCTGGGGGCAGCTCATGAAGACTGGTTATCAAAATTCTCGCTTTGCACATCAGGTAATTTTGACAAAGGATGTAATGTTTTTTGAAGCATATAACCTCTGGTCAAGTGGTTGCGGTACAATAACTTGCATATCATGATATGGTGAAAACATGTTGACAACCTTTTTGTCTTGCTCTTCTTGCAGGTTGAGAGATTTGCGTGCCTATACACAAGTCAAGTGACCAACTTAAGCTTGTATTCCCCAGACAAGTATTATAGGCCGAGTGAAGACTTCATGCCTCACGAATTTGACATTTTGGCGGATTGAGAGTGGCGGACTAGATGGGATTGCCTCGCCACGGTTATGAAGGAAGCCAAAATCGAAATTCGTTTTTTAACCACGATGCAAGCACTGTCTTTGTTTTGATTAAACTCACTGCTGGTTTATCACGAAATGGGGCAAGTGAAGTCTGTTTGTCGCACATATGTCATAAATCAGAAATGCTGAAAACATGAAAATTGGGGAGATGTGTACATGGTTCAAGCTCCCAAAACAATATTACTCTTAGAAATTCCTTCCTTTTCATGGTTTTGATCTGGGCAGTCCAATTATATTTTTCAAAAAAAAAAAAAATTAAACCTTTTTTCCCAACGGGGTTGATAACAACCAAATCTGATTGCAGGTGGTCATGTTTTGTCATTTAGTGGCCAAATTCGATTATGGCTGGTCATTCGACGACAGATCAGGCCGCGCCTTAAAAAGAAAAAAGAAATTTGTGGCCGGAGTAATTTATCTACACGCAGAGAGGTAATACCAGAGTGTGGAGTGGAGAAGAGGGTTTGTGTGAAGAATAATAATAATAAACGCCGGTAAAGTGTTAAAACAAACCAATCACGAGCGTAGGTCTTGGAATAATAGAAGATAAAATAAAAACAAAAGAGGGGGGGGACAATCCCACGCGCTTCCTCTCCTCGCTTTCCAACAATGACTAGCGCACCTCTCCCCCACCACACGTGCCAATGACCACGACTTTATCAAGACAACCAGAAAAGTAACACCATCCACTTGTGCTGTCCCTTTCATTCATCCTCGCACGTGCGGAGGTTCCTCTCTTGTCTCTTCATCTTGATGCACTTATTTATTTTTCTCTCTTTCCTGAAAAAGCGAGTTTTAGCCAATGGGAGGGAGGGGATTTGCTGACAAATCTGTTGTAACAATTCTGCTAGTGGTCCTTGTTCCTATAATTAGTAGATCTATCCGTTTTTTACAGCTAATTTTTCCAAACTCTATTAATTATGAAGATCCTACTAACTATGAAAATTTAAACTAATAAGCAGACAATTATAGCAAGTTTCAATAAATAGTTTACTCCAGTAAATGTTAAAACAAATCTTTTTAGCAATCAATAATAATTAAGATTTATCTGATATATATATATATATATTGAAATACCAACTTATTATATAAATTAAATAAATATGACTTAGGGGTCATATGGAGTGACATATGCTTTGGTTATGTTTAATAACGGCTCATATATATGTGGCAAGAATTTGAACTTCAGATTGGTTGCTATTATTGGGATTTAAGTTAGGGTGTAATTAACGGGAGTAATCCTAATACTTCTTTTAAAATCCAATACTTGGGCAACCCATGGTTGCATGAATCGTAATCAGAATCGGAATCGGAATCGGTTGTTCTATAGAATCGGAATCGGAATCGGAATCGGTCTGAATCGGCCAAGAATCGGTTCAGTTGAATCGGTCCAAATTAATTTAATCGGTCATATATAATAATTTGACAATTTACAATATAAATATATTAAAATTGGGTATTGATGTTATTTTGATATTATTCTGTGTATTATAGTTTATGATATTTTTTAAATATTTTTAAGATTTTTTAAATTATTTAGAATTAATTATTATTTTTGACTCGGGTTAGACTCGAGTCAACTTTTAATTACGAGAATGCCACCCTCCCCTCTCTACCCCCGCCGCCGCCGGCAGCCCGGTCAGCGGCGAGCCTTGCGGCGGCGATGTCGGAGGATGTCGGCAGCCCGGTCGGACGAACCGTCGGCCGGCGAAGTCGCGAGCGGAAGCGATCGGACGGCCGGTGGTGGGGTGGTCGGAAGGTCGGGCGGAGCGTCGGACGGCCGATCGCGGCGGAATCGGGCGGAAGCGCGGCGGAAGCGTCGGACGGCGGAAGCCGAGTTCGGGCGGCGGTCGCGAGCGTCTGCGGCGGAATCGCGGCGGAGGGCGGAGCTGAGGTCGGAATCGGGCGGCGGTGGCGTGGTCGGACGGAGCTGAGGTCGGACGGCGGAGCGCGGCGGAGGGCGGCGGAGCGAACGCGGCGGCAGAATCGGGGGAGAGGGTGTGATTTAGGTTTTTAAATCCAAATTACCATTTTGCCCATGCTTAAATAATTTAATAAAAATTATACCTAGGGTATTTTGGTAATTTTGTAATAAAACCGATTCCGATTTAAATCGGCCGATTCCGATTCCGAGTTAAATCGGTCGGAATCGGCCGAAACTCGCCGATTCAAGGCCCGATTCGGGGCCGACCGAGTCGGCCCCGAAATCGGATCGGTGCGACGCGGATCCAATTTAAATCGGCCGATTCCGCACGGAATCGGCTGATTCGTGCATCACTCGGGCAACCTTGATAAGCTTTGTCCAATATCGATAGATGTGGCATTTACGGTACTCTAACGGTTTTTATTGGACATGTGTTGCATTTTAAACGAAGAGTTTTCTTTTCACACTGTGATCATTTCTACCTGCTTTGAGAGGCAATTTTCATTAATGTTGTAAATAATTGAACTTGTCTTGCGAAAAAAATAGAATTTATCTTCGTCTTTAACATCCCAATAAATTTATTTTTTAAAAAATAAAAAAATTTAATATATGGCCACTGCAGGGACTTGGGGGCCATTTGAAAGGGGGCGGTCAATTGTAGAAGGCTAGGGCCGTTGGGCATCAAGGATCCGGCGAGGATTCAATCGCTCAAGACCTGGCTGGCCACCGCCCAGGCCCTAGCCACCTTGGCCTTGGGCAGCTCGATTTCGGCTTCTCTTTGCTATGGGGGTCCGATCTAGCCACCGCGACCGCGGGCCTTTACTTTTTTTAAAAGAAAATAATTAATTTTTTTAATTGGGGATATTTTAGATATTTCTGCTAAAAAACTCTATATTTATATTTATCTTCCGAAATTGCAGATTGTTGGATCGGAAAAAAATGCATAGAACTTGACAAGTGAAAGAGGGAGAAAAAAACAAAGGGAGGAGGGTCGTTCTCTTAGTGAGCTGTTTGCTGCACATGTAATTGTCGATGGCAGCCTCTCCCCTTCGCCCACCATTGATTGATTGATTTATTATCCAAACCAAAAATTTTCGGTCAACTCATGCGATTATTGCCGTAAAAGTATCATTTGTTATTAAAAAAACTGCAACACGATATTAAAAATTGGATTGGCCAGTAATAATAATTATAAGTACGTGATCACACCTTACAACCTGAATATTTAGTGGTATGATGTTTTTATTTTGTTTTTGCATAGTCGAAAAATTTTAATATGGCTACATTTTTTAAAAAAACTATTAATCTTTCCAAAGTTAAATAAAAATATTGAAGACTCAGATCATATAAAATTGTTTTAGACTTTTTTTGATAGAAGGGAAAAAAATAGAGAGAGAAAGAAGAGATAGAGGGAGAGTGTGTGGAAGTAAGAAGCCCAACTCGCTTTCGTTTCTCCTACTTCCGTTGTCACCTCCCATCACAACACTCCTCTCCTTCCAATCCCGCCGAAACCCTCGCCGGAAAGCACCCTCGTTCCCACCTCCGACCGCTCGACCACGGCGATCTCCGTCGAGGAGGAGGGCGCGGGCGCCATGAAAGCCGGCGGTGGCGGCGGCTCCTCCGGCAGGTTGCCGACATGGAAGGAGAGGGAGAACAATAAGCGCCGGGAGCGCCGCCGAAGGGCCATCGCCGCCAAGATCTTCGCCGGACTGCGTGCCTACGGCAACTACAAGCTTCCCAAGCACTGTGACAACAATGAGGTCCTCAAAGCTCTTTGCTCCGAGGCCGGTTGGATCGTCGAGCCCGACGGTACCACCTACCGCCAGGTCTTCTTCTTCTCCATCTGATAACACTCTTCTCCTCTCCTATTTCTTCCCAAAGATTGCATTTTTATCTTCTATACATCGCGTTTTTATCTTGGTTTTGTGGCAGGGATGCAAGCCGCCGCCGTTGGAATCCAATGGGGGAACGCCGGGGAACTTGAGCCCCTACTCGTCTCTGCAAGCCAGCCCTCTCTCTTCATCCTTCCCGAGCCCGGTGCCGTCCTACCATGCTAGCCCCACCTCCTCCTCCTTCCCCAGCCCCACCCGCTACGACTCCGCCGCCTCGGCGCCGTCGTTCCTCCTCCCCGTTCTGCAGAATCTCTCCTCCATTCCCTCCAATCTGCCCCGGCTTCGCATCTCCAACAGTGCTCCGGTCACGCCGCCTCTTTCTTCCCCCACCAATCGGGCATCCAAGCAGCAAAGGCGCGATCTTGGCCCGCCGGCGGCCTTCTTCAACGGCCTACCGGCCGTCTTCGGCATTGGACAACACCCTTTCTTCGCCGCCGCCGCCGCCGCCGCCTCCGCGCCTTCCAGCCCCACCCGTCGGCACCACCGGCGGGCGCCGTCGACAATTATGGAGTGCGACGAGTCGGACGGGTCTACGGTGGATATGGGGAGGTGGGGCAGCTTCCCGCCGGCAGCAGCCGGTGGTAGCCCGTCGTCGCCCACCTTCAACCTGGTGAAGGCGGGGTCTCGGCAGAGCTCGCCGCCCGAGAGTGGGGAGGCGGAATTTGAGTTCGCTTGCAAGCGAGTGAATGCTTGGGAGGGGAGAGGATCCATGAGATATCTGTGGATGATCTGGAGCTCACCCTTGGTAGTGGAGGGAAGACCCATTGACGGGCATCAAAAAAGTAAGGGACCAAAAGTTTTTGCCTGCTATGAATGATAACATCCTTTGTTGTGATGAATTGCAGGTCAAACTGGATGCGATTCCAGAGACAGTGTTTGTATTTGCTGCAACTTTTTGCAGAACTGCCTTGGTTCTTGTTGATGGTGATGGTATATTTGGTTTTTCCAAGCTGTTAGTGTTATGAAAATGTGTAAATGGTGAAGGCCATTGGAGAAGTGGGGTGTTAGGATTTCCAATTTGATATTCTGAGATATGAATTTGTTGTAACTTGTAAGATGTAGTCCGTCTGCATTCTTGTGGTGTTTTCAATTTCGTGTAAACTGAGTTCTGTTTTGTTCAATTATGTCTGTACTTTGTGGTTGATTGTTCAACATGTATCAGTTCTTACTAGAAACTGAAGCCTTAAGTTATATGAAGTTTTTTCATCAAGATTTGGACTTGTGTGCAGTTTCTGCGATTTTTGCTGTGGTAAATATCCATCATTTATCATTAAACCAGATATATTTTGGAGACCAGTTCTATCTTTCCTGTATCTTCTCTATATTGATTCAAATCCAACGTTCATAGTTATATTTTCATTTTTGTTGGAGACGGAGTTTATTGAACTTCTGTTATTTGCCATCAACCGTTTACCTCTTACTGCCACCTCTGCATTTTTGTCGGACACTGAATTTATCAATCATCCACCATTTAACCGGAATCCATTGAGTCTAATGCAAAACGTACAAGAAGGGAAGCAATTTTGTCTGAACCATAAGTCTTAGTTTTTTCTGCTGTGAGGAAGCATTTGAGTCTTGACCAAATCTATCTTCTCGATTAACTCTTATTCTACTTGCACTGCAGAGTTCTTTTCTTCCCCAATGAACTTATATTGCTAAGTTTTGCATATCAGCAAATATATCAGGCAGAGGTTGTCACTCTTCTTCTTGTATTTGCTTTCTGTATTTTACCGGATGCATGCATATTTTATAAATCTTTGAGCATGATTCTAATCTGCCATGCACAAATGTAATGTGCTGGATGAAATCTTTAGCCTTATTGCAGACATCTCCAAAGGACCAAAACAATTATGATCCCCAATTTTGGCAAAAATCGCCAAAATATAAGAATATTTAGCCTTACATTGCGAAATAAAGTTTTGTGATTGCTAAATGCCCTAGAATGTAGCTAAAATTGTTGCGTTCGGCATCATCTTCATGTTGGTTTCTTTGGTCTGTCAGGCTGCAGTTTTGAGTGTGTAAATGGCTATCAACGCTGAAAGCTGGTCGTTAGGAATCTTGGGATTTCCAATTTGTAAGTTAATGTATTTGTTGAGACTCTGGTAAATCTCTTTCATCCTGTAAGTTTATTTGTTTATTTTCATTTCATAAAACCGTACTTTGCTGCTTTCAACAAATATGAATTCGTTGAACTAGCTATAGGAACTGAGCTGGTAAACCATTAAAGAACCTTCTGACCTGAAAGTGTCGTCGTTCATGTTGAGTTTCAGTTTACATGTCTCTGTATGTTCCCCACATATTGCAGCTGAAGAAGCAAGGTCCAGAACTCCCGGGAACTTTTTACATCCAATCAGAAGTGACACAAAAATCGTCAAAATAGAAGCTTTTAGCAATCACAAAACATATAAATCGCTACCGTCTAACAAGGTTAATCGCACCGTGCTAAGTCCCTAAGCCGAAATAGTCCTTGGCAAGCTGCTCTTTTACCTAAATATTGTCAGGAGATTAATACGCAGCACAGCAAACAAGTTTCCCTTGATTGTTTCAAATGGAAGACATTACAGTGAGGGTTGCCCACAACCGAGTGATGATTTATTTAAGCTCGCAAACTTTGCTTTGATCAATGGAAGCTTGAGGCAATGTATCTTGAAGAGTTCCTGCCGAAGATAGAGCTGAGATTAATTACTGTACCCGAGGTAGTTCTACACAAACCACACCAACTTTAACCTGCTTGTGTCAGAATGAAGGAGATATTTAGGAATCATGACTAAAAATTTATCAATGTGCTAAGCTGTACATTTGCTGGTGAACCCATAAATCTGGAAGTTCTCGATGAACTTCAAGGAGAATAAGAAATGTGGATAGAAATCATGGGCACAATAATTTTCTAAATCATTTTCCCTAATGCCTCTCTTCCAACTACTAATCTGTCTTAGTTTCATTAACTTGTTAAGAATAACAATTTACAGTCTCCCAAATCACTCTTTAAGGTCACGGTACCCACATTTGGTAGTTCTCCGCTCTCCAAACATTCGCATATGATAATCCACTGGCCACTTTTCATTGGATCCCACTCTACTTGCTCCCCACATCACTTTTATCAGTGCTGGGTTCTCACTTCTCAGAGTGCAAGTGTTCTTCTTTACCTGTCAATTACTTCACTTGTACACGTCCAGATAGCAAAAGACAGAAAACCACATGGGCACTTTTCTTTTAACTCGTGCCAGCATAGTCACGATTCTTTCATGCTGTGCTTTCTTCCTCACACCTTGGGTCACCCTTACCACCCCATGGGAGACACATGGAATTGGAACCCGACCTTACGAAAAAGCAGTGCAATGCTGCATAGGGGGTAATGGTCAAAAAGCTTCGATTTGAGTTCTGAAACAAAGTGGTATCCCACCACAACCCACCATATCTACCACAGCTTTTACGACTATTGTATCACAAACAGATGCGATAATGCTCCTCATGCAGCAAACAAAATTGACAGGATAAACGCACTAGTTGGAGAAGGATAAGCTTGAGAGAATAGAAAAGTTCACCATGGAACAAGCTGACAAAGAATGTGAGAACAGTACGACTGGACAATTTATGAATGTCAGCATTTCGGTTTTACATGTCAATTCAGATTTTCCCCACAAAAGTCACGAGATCAATGAACTTCTCAATCACTTACAGTTACATCTAGTAAAGAAAATTCTACCATTTTCCATTTTCCATTTTCCAGTTCATATCCTTGAAACACATTAACAAGAAGAAAAATTTACACCCACAAACAGCACCACACTTTAGTACTGCAGTGCAGTCCTTTGAATGACGTTTAGTCGTTTGATATTTGAAAAGAATCCACTGTTGATAACTGCTCCTATTCTTCCCTTACAAATGGCATCTCTTCTCCATCCTCAGAACAGCCACTGTCTCCTTTCCGCCGTGGTCTGCCGCCTCGGTAGCGGCTACAACGGCCTCCACTACCACTCCTTTCGCCTTCCCCATCTCTTCCAACTTCAGCACTTCCTCCGCCGTCAAGTTTGCATTCCAATGACTTGGGGCAAATCCTCCACTTCTAGTTCCGCCGTCCAAGGCTCCTCCAACATAACCTCAGTGATCTTTGCCAGCTCTTCCTCCAGCACCTTGACTACCTTCATCAGCTCCTTAGCACTGGGAGCTTCTCCGGGCGGCTCCGGCTTGGCCGGGTTGACCGAAAATTTTTGGTTTTCAACAGCCTCCTTGACGAGCTGCTTGAGTTCCTTGAGTGCAGCTTTCTTCGCCTCCGTAGAGTTGGCAATCTAATTTTCCTCTTCCTTAAAACATGGAGATTCAACCCACCGGAGCACCTGCGACCACCTCCGCTTCTTCTCCACCACGTTCACTCCTTACCTTTGGGTCATGAATTTTTCTCTAAGTAGTTGTAGAAGTTTTTATTTGGTTCTTCCCACACAAAGGTGATCATTTGAAAGCTCAAAATCCAAACTTTTCGGCCAACAATATTTTAATTGTCATAAATTATACTAAAATGGTTATTGTTTTCCATCCAACCTTCGTTCTGGATGATTTTCTGGTAGTTCAGCAAGATCAAGTATAATAAAACCCAGCATTTTTGGGTTTTTTTAAAGCGAAAGCCAAATTCTTTTTGTGCGATGTTTCATGCGGACACACAGACCTTTGTGAGAGCATTGAAGTTTCACAGTTTTGATCGATAAAATCACGTCGTTGAATTTGTAGCTTTTCCAATTCCTTCAAGCATAGATATTTGTGAAGGAGAAATTGATGAGATAGGTTTTGCTGGCGGATACGGTGGGGAGCGAATTGAGAAGATGTAAGTTATTAATTAGCTTATCATTTCTTTTTGGGGGTGGGCTAGGAAGAAGACAAATCGAGACCACAGGGAGAAGATTGACAAGGGCAAAGCAGAAATTTAAAATTTCTGAAAATTTTTCTTAACGAAAACTAAGTAACGAAAAGGAAAAGTAGCTCCGAATCAACACAGATCCACAGCAAACAAGCTTTTGTGCCAATGGAAATCAACAAGACAGACAAGAAGCGGACCGAAGGTGAATGAATCATTTTCTCTCCTTGAGAGAAATGAAGGTAGCAACACCTCCAGCTTTCCCGCGGCATGGATTGTAGTACCCCGTAAAAACAGATACAGGCATCCATCCGTCTTGCAAAACACAGTTACCTAAAACTACCTCAGTATGAAATCTTGACAAAGACAATGTTGAGAGACCTTACCATTACTAATTATCTATTTATGCAGAAAATGATGAGTCCTAAGTTCTTGCATGAGGAGCTTCTCCTAACTAACTTTCAGCTGTCAGTCAGACCTAAACAACTACTTTTACTATGAACAACTGCACTGACTCGAGTCAATCCCTATTACCACCAAGCTTCACATTCCTCCCTTCCAACCAATGTTATCAAAGTCAGAAGTTTGCTTCTCCAAAGCAGCAACCTTCGAACGGTGGGTGGCTGGGATGGTGATAGCAGTTACTTTACCCACTTCTCCCTTCGGGAGCTCACAAGTTTCACTTATAGAACCACATTTTAAATCACCAGGGGGATGAAGCAATCAACGGATAGACCAGGAACATTGAAGGCCACTTCTTCAATCGTCCAAACCTCCTCCATCCTCGTCTTGGTGTGGCTCATAGCCATCTCTCCAAACCTGAAGAGGGTGACAACAGAGCGACCAGAATGTGCAGTCATTATGCCCTCCACTTGCCGGTAATCATCAAGGAAGGAATTGATAGTCGTCTCCCAGTAGACAGCATCTCCACCATTGTTCTGAATTCGGGTTAGGTGCGAATCTTCCATGTGAAGAAGCAGGCCAGTTCTCTGACTGAAGCAGCCAAACAAAACATGCCTAATAATCTCAGCAGGACCCTCACTTCTGGACTTGAGAGTTTGGGGGTCAGCACATAGCTTCAAGATGAAGCAATCTTCCCCATTTACTTTCTTCTCGCCAATGCATCTAGCATTGGCAAACATGCTAGCAGTGGAGAGGGATCAAGACCCTGCAGGAGATGGATAAAGAGCAAGGTACTTATAATTAGGAAAACAACACATGACGGCCAATAATCCAAGCTTCACTGATTTGAATATACACCTGAAGTGCTCGGCGCAAGGGCCTAACAGGGCCTTTTGCAGCATGAGCTCCAAGCCAGGAGTATGCCTCCAGACCAATTTGCCATTGCAACCAGCATGAACCTTGGATCCCCCAACAGCAAGCTCGACATACCACATGTCCGGCGCCATCTGCCAAAGTACAAAGCCGCCTGATTCAGCAGCTTTAGATGGATTCCGGTTCTTGGTGACCTTGGTGGCCGTCTCAAATTCAGAAGCTACCATTTTCAACTTTCCCATGGCGTATGCATTTCTGATGGAGCTCAACAACTTGAGCCCTCCCGAAGCAGCAGTGTACTGCTGGAGAATGTACTGAGCAGATGATGTTTCCTGTAAACCAGAAAGAAAACAGGAAAACATAACACATAATTAATAGAAAACAGTATACCTACTATCAAATATGACCTCAACCAGTCAAGAATCCGTGATCCCTTTCAGACGCAAATCCTAACTACTTCTACCGTTGAAAAGTCGTTCACAAATTTGCGGCAATCCAGTACACCAGTACCGATAAATAAAACTTGTTAACCTCCTCTACCCTTTTCTTGAAAGTCGACAAATTGCAACAGAATGGATAAACTTTTTCAATATGAACACATTCAATTCACGATTCCCTGAAACTAGTTTCAGAGAATAAATAAAAAAGTATCAAAATAATCAAAATCACAAGCGTATGCAAATAGCAGAGTAAAATTGGAAATAGCAAAGAACAATTTTTTCATGCTCCAAGAGAACAAAGAAACAAGAAAAAGAATGAAAAAGAAAAAGAAGGTTTGTTTAAAAGAGAAAAGCTTACAATGGGAGTGTCTTTGATGCTGAGATGGGGAAGAGGCTCCAGAGTACTAACATGAACCGGTGCAAGCGGCGCGCCCATCACTCCCAGCAGCAACCTCAGATCCGACCGCCGGCACCCCGACGCGACGACACGGACGGCGCCCGACCAAGCTGCCCCTTAACCCAGTTCCCCCAACCCTCCTTCTTCCCCCCGGCCTCCCCACCCGCCGTCTCCGGCCCCTCCACCACCGGCCTCAAGCTCCCCGATCTAGCAGCCGCCGCGGCCGTCGGCTGCTGCTGACGCTGATCTGCCGCCGGCCGCCTCCTCCGGCGCCGCAGCAGCGAGGTCATCGGCGAAGCGCTCCTCGCCGGGGACCTGGACCGGGTCCTCGCCGGGGACAGCCCCCGCACCACCTCCTCCTTCAACGCCGAGAAGAAGCCCTGTTTCTTCTCCATTTC